>CM034351.1:57726425-57775493 GCA_019925275.1 Mytilus edulis | reverse complement strand
AGTCGTCACATATTGAATATATATCACATTCTAAAATAAATTTCTGGCTGAAGAGGAGTTAACACTTATAATTCCATCTTCATTTACTAGACGTTCACATAATTGGTAACTGCTTCAAGTATATATTTCAATTTTAATATTGTTATATATGTAGGTAGTTGAATTGCTTTAATATTGGTAACATAAGACGTTTATCAATACACGAATATTACCAGATTATCACATGGCATTTTTCATATCGCATGTATTATCGGCCCTAGGTTCAATATCAACACAAGAGCCGCATGGCTCGAGTGCTGATATTGACCGAGGGCTAATAATACATGATATATGAAAAATGACATGTGATGATTTTTTTATCATATACTTCAACAATGGAGAAAAATCACAGATTCATATATTGATCCTTTTACGTGGTTCCAAAATAGAAGTTCAAAGATTAAAAAGTTCACAGACGTCGGACAGATTTAGTACATTCGATTTGAAATCTTTTTATCATATGCCTCAACAGAGAAGAAAATGTTTTAATATGGACGAATCGACAAAATAATTAATTCAACAATACACATAATAAACACTGTTTAGAAAAGTCAACTTTTTTTAAAGGAACTTTCTAAATTGTGTTTCAAACTTTTAAAAATGCATTTAATCAATATATTTTTGTTTTGTTTTTTTTGTTTTTATTATTTTAAACAATATACTTTCAAGTATCCAAATAATTGTTTTTATACTACTTTGTAATACTTTTCACTGAAAACGTAGCATTAAGGTTTATCTTCCGGAATTTGCCGAGTATCACCAGAATGCCATCCGATAACGTTACGTAAAGGCATGTGATAAACTTTTCATATCAGCCCGGTAAGCTCCGATTCGAAAAAATATGAAATATACGTTAATTTAGTGTTATTATCATTCAGTAAAAATTATATGTTATTTAGTCTAAGTATATGATAAACATTATTATAACGCAAAATATTAAAACCAAATAGGCATGACAAATGCGACTCGAACTAAAATTTTCAGTTTTCATTTTTGTTCGTATTGAACCAATCATCATGAACATAGGAAACAACGATGAAGCCATGCGGGAAACTTCTCGATAAATTTCCATCAATATCAACAATTAAACATATGAATACAAGAGAAAATTAAATACATTGTTTTTGCTTTGGAATAAAGAGAATACTCTATTGGTTCGCTAATCATGTTTTAAATCTGATAACAAGTTTAAAAAAAACCTAAAATATAACACAAAAAGTGCTCTGCATAAATAGTATGAAACAAGCATACATAATAACGAAGTTTTAAATGCAACTTTAGCAGGTAATTTATTGTAACAGTTGACGCTTTATTGTCATCTATGAACATTTTTATCGTAACATTTCGTTTCTGATAAAACTGAAGTTTTAACTTATTACAGGAAAACAACAAAACAAACCGGATACATTATTTGATGCGTTTTTGTTATTTGATTTTGCCATGTGGTTATGGACTTTCCGAATTGATTTTCCTCTGAGTTCAGTATTTTTGTGATTTTACTTTTTACATAAACCAACATATTCCAACACAAACAATGGACACCCCCGAGTTAGTCACGGCCTCAACGTAAAAAGTGACGTCACATTTGAAATTGTAAATAAGGACAAAAAAAGACGTCACATTTGAATTTCTAAAACAGCACACAAAAAATGACGTCACATTTGAAATTGTAAAAAAGGACAAAAAAGACGTCACATTTGAATTTCTAAAACAGCACATTGAATTTCTAAAACAGCACATTGAATTTCTAAAACAGCACACAAAAAATGACGTCACATTTGAATGACTAAAACTATTTATCAAAAATAAGATAGAATTAGGATTGATTTAAGATTATATTTGTACTAAATACTGATATTACATTTGATAATGATGAAAATTGCAATACTTATAAATATCAAGCTGAGGTAGCAATTGGACACTTAATTATATTGTATGTCCGGTGTGTACTGTACAAACTGCAAACGTAATATATTGTACAAATGACCCTGAACTAAATCAAATCCAATAAATGAAGGCGGTGATTATTTTTAAACACTTTCTTATGCTGTTATATAACTATTTTTATCATCGATAAACTGAACTAAGACGAATAAAGGATTTGTAATTTAATTCTGATTTATTTTAGTTGAAACGTTTTATTAAATTGTTTTCACTTGGAATATTTGTCGAAGTTACTGACAAACAGCATTATTTTGAGATTTTTGCGGTCGAAAAACTGCTAGTCAAATTTGCTTTACGAAAATGGTTGACTAGAGGCAGTTTTAAAATGTAACCATTTAGATCATTTGTTCCCATCTTGATTACAAAACTTATTCATTTTTTTAGAACAACCAAAAAATTGTTTTATTCAAAGTGTTACATTTTATAATTTTATATGAAAACTAAATATTTGTTATACTTCCCTCCTGATTTTTATTCTCAAGAAATCGTAGAACAAAAAAATGTTTGATCATTGATTTGTATAGGGACCCTTTATAAATACAGTTTTCTATTATTCCCTGAGTAGAAAATAATTTTCTTGTAATCTTTGGGAAATTATCCGATTTATTTTGATGTTTAAATATTTCAGGTCATAGTTTTGATGAAGAAATTCATTTCAGTTCTAAAATGTTTAATTAAAATGATGATTTTCATTTTGATCTTTCAACAAACTTTTTTTTAAGTGTAGCTTAGTCATTCAACTGACAAGTTGCAAGGCTAATTAAAAGTAAAGCAGTAATATTTTATATGACAGTCGCATATACTCTGGGGTGGGGGTAACTTATTTGGAATATCTTAATTTTATGAAGAACATCCTGTCCACGTGTAATACTTAATATATATTGCAACAGATGACATAACACGAATTTGCTTCTGTAAAAAAAAAGGATTGTTAAGTAGGACTATACAAATCCTTATAAGAATAAGGATTCAATAATACTTTGCTATTTTTAAAAACACATTTTGATTGAATAATTGTTTATTTAGCATATTCTCATTGAATATTATCATGCATAATCACATATGTCTACAGTATGATTGGTTGATTTAGCAATTGTTAGGATTTAGGAATCTACATTTAGGAATCTACATTTAAATTGGTTGATATCAGCATACCCACATTTGTTTTGTTAATACTTTACATATTTCATAGCCATATTTGTATTTATAAAAATATTTATACACCAAATTGTCAATTATTTTATATATGCATGCCAAGTTTTTGTTTGTGTTGTAGCAAATGTAACATTAAACAAATGTATATTATATGAAGAAAAATAAAGATAAGGTTATATCATGTATATTGGTCATGATTTGTTAAACTGAGAATTGTCAAGTAAATTTGAAACACATTTCAAAATGTTAAGAATATGTCAAGACATACTGAGAAAAAATAAAGAACGCGATAATCTGTCGATCAATTTCAAAACAGTATTCAAATGTCAAGAATTTGTCATGAAAAATGTAAAGACAATTATTTGTTTACGAATGTATAATCCATGATTCATTGGAAAAATATCTCCATCAAATACATAACAATTGATACCAGTGCTTTGCTTTTACGTAATAAAGTGCAACAAATAGATTACCGTCCATGATCACACTATGCAAAACAAGATTTATAAACTAAAGCTGCTGAACAAAGTTAGTCTTTTAATTTCATTTATTTGTTAGCTTGAATAACAACATTTAATAAAGACTATATATGTTTTCTGACATTCAAATTATTAATAACGATTTAGAATCTGTTAAGGAAAATAAGTGCATGCCAGATTACGTAATTTAGATTTAAGTACGATTTCTGTTTTTCAAGGTAATCAAATGAGTATTACCTTACTGAAATTGCCCTCTTTGCTACGAATTATTAGCCGATACAATACGCCGCTACTAATAATTCTACCTTAGCTGATTATATTAGTTACTCAAATTTAAGAAAAACAAAACTGAGATAATTGACTGTGTATTTACTCAATATAGCTAAACCTCTACTGAATTTAAAGAGTAAGAAGATATGGTATGATTTCCAAGGAGATTCATCTCTGCAAGTCCATTGCTCAAGTAAAGTATCTTGTCCGTGGCGTTTTTTGGATAATTAGTTTGGTGTTGAAATTATATCTCATTTAAAGAATTCATTCGCAGCATAAAAAGACCAAAATTAATATTAAAAAAAAATGTTTGCAACTTTTTGTTTTTTTCCTTTAGGATTTGTTAACATACATGAAGTTGTTTTTAGTTCTCAGTTTATAAATTATAAAATAAACTAAAATTCAGATTGCATCTACATCTACATTGATCCAAGGTTACTCTAAAGATTTTTTTTTATAAATGCATACTTCTGCTTCAATGTTGAAATGTAGTGCATGCCATCACGTTGGTTTCATCGAGCCTTCCGAACAGCAACCCACCCACTAGACAATATTCAAATGACATAATATCAGACGTGTCAGTGTAACCTCCTTATATTAATAGTTCGTTCAGTATTTTATTTGTTTTTAAATAATGAATAGTAATCGACTCATAAAGTAATTTTCTATAACTATTACTCTTTCTGACTATTATAAAGCGTATACAGATTGCAATAAATTATCTGCAACTTTACTACTATATGTAATGTGTTACTCTTTTACATGTTTTAGAACCGTCTATAAAATGTCTGAGGATATTACAAATTATTATGCCAACATCATCAATTATATTGTTGTTTAAACTTACCGTAACCCATGTGGGCCAATAATTTAGTTCTTATAAGACAACTACATTCCGAGGACATCGGAAATCAGATTGAGTTACTGCATACTTCATTGGTTATTACACGTCAGCTATATAACATTTTTGCACCTTAAGAATTTGGAATAGAAAAGTACCGTGACACGTCTTATAGTAGTGTAATATTAACAGTATAATGTCATTGCAGTATCTAACTTATTATAAAGTCAGTGATTTTAATGTTGTTAATGTTGAAAGGTTTGTTCATACACAAATTGAATGCGCACGATTCCATAACATGCTAACAAGACAGTAAAGTAAACTTTCCTGACGTATTTAAAAATAATTGTTGCCCTTTTTAACTTGTATTGTATGTATAACTTTCACGTATAACGTGTTTCAAATTCAACAGAAAATAATCTGTTATTAATGGTTGCGTGATGTAAAGTTCGAATATTAATCGTATATATAAAAAAAAGAATTAATCTACTCTACATTTAGAACATTGCAGTTGGATGCGAATAGCTGACAGTCAGTTAAGGAACCATTTTAAGTACAATTGTAACAAGACATGAAAAATAACTACATAATATGTGAACTGCAATATTACCAACATATAAATTACTTTCATATTTATCATGTCGAGGCCTTTAAGGGCAGAATATACGATATGGTTTGTTTTTTCAATTGTTGTGGGCTTCACAGTCACCTGTAGTGTCTTTCGTTCAATTCATTTAAACGTTGGTGAATATTTATCGTATAGACAATCTTAGCGAATCTTCTTATTTTTTAATTGACAAATAACTGCATGTTTATTTTTTAAATAGTACGCTCCATGTACCGTATATACCTTGTGCCATCTATGTCATTGGCACATGTACCACTCCTAATTGTATTCATATTGAACATGTATAATAACTATATCAATCATTGGTTACCTTTGATCAAGGTCTGTTCTAATTGTTATTTGGAAAAAAATATTCAAAATATTTTAGGCTGTTATTTTTCTTGCCTGCATTTTGTTACCATGTGTTACAGTACTTGCAACCTTAGGCGTTACTATTTCAGCGATCAATCAGCGGTCATCGATCAGTCACCGATCAGTCAAGTTCGCGTCAAACTCACGTCAGCAATCCGTCAGACTTATAGTAAAAGTAATTGACTGATCGGACTGATCGGACGGATAGTACCGATCGACCTTGATGACGGATTGAACTTTAATACGTCACATGATGAACTAATACAAATTACGGAATCTTAGTTTCGTTTAATTTAATTAAAATGGCGACTCGTGAAAATCGAACGTTCAATGATCAATTTTGTTTATTAATTATTTAGCAAAGTTTTATGAATTGAAATGAAAAGAAATGTACAGATAAAACCTAAATTAAAATATCATCATTACATAATGGTCTTTTTCGTTTTATTTAGGTTAAATATTTTCAAACCCGGCGAGTGTCTACATCGCGAAATTGATTTTATTATTTTCCAAACATACTCGGGAAAAACAAAATGAAAGGATCAGTTATTGAAAAATGTAGTCTATTTTTTTTTCAATATTTTAAATTTTTGTATCCTTATCATCATAAAATTCTTTAAAAAAAATCATAATCATGGACTTTCTATCTTACTATACAAATCCTTGAAATAACAAATTACAAAAATAACTACTAAACAATAAAAAGTACAAAAATTCAACGGTGGTAAACATAAATATATTCCTTAAAAAGAAAGAAATAATTTTAAGCAGATTTATTCTTGAATAATTCACATTTTCTACAAAAAACATATGAAAATCATTTATAACAACTGATCGCAATTGAAATTACAATATTTTCCAAATATGAGAAGAAATATTTGCATTTTTGGCAAAGTGTACAAAAAAATAATATCTTTTTCCTTAAAGTAAACATAATTTATGAAGAACAACCAATCCTGATGAACAAAAAGTAATGAAATCATATGGCGGTTAATAATTTATATCATAATAAAGTAATAACTGCATTCTTATTCCACAAAAATAAAAGTTTAAGCATTTTAAGTCTCATTATATCTCAATTCTAATTAGCAGACTTGTCTCAAGATGGTAAGATAACTGATTTCAAATAAAAAAGTATCATTTTCAATAAAAAGAAGAAGAATTTTGGTTATTTTAAATGATGCGAATAAAATTCTAGTATGATTTCTATGACATTTTTTTAATTTTATGAAAAAAAACTATTCTAAACTATAAAAAGTACAAAAATTTAATGGCGGTCAATAATTTTCAGTAAAATGAAGAAATATTTGCATTTTAGGCAACGCGTACAAAAATTTAGTATCTTTTTCCTTAAAGTAAGCATATTTTATGAAGAACAGCCAATCTTGATGTACAAAAAGTACTCAAATCATATGACGGTTAATAATTTGTATCAAAATCAATCAATAACTGCATTCTTATTCCACAAAAATAAAAGTTTAAGTATTTTAATTCTCATAATATCTCAATTCTGATTAGAAGACTTGTCTCAAGATGGTAAAAATAACTGATTTCAAATAAAATAGTTTCATTTTTGATAAAAAGAAGAATAGTTTTGGTTATTTTAAACAATGCGAACAAAATTTTAGTATGATTTTTCTGATATTCTTTTAATTTTATGAAAAAAGACTATTCTAAACTATAAAAAGTACAAAAATTTAATGGCGGTCAATAATTTTCAGTAAAATGAAGAAATATTTGCATTTTAGGCAACGCGTACAAAAATTTAGTATCTTTTTCCTTAAAGTAAGCATATTTTATGAAGAACAGCCAATCTTGATGTACAAAAAGTACTCAAATCATATGACGGTTAATAATTTGTATCAAAATCAATCAATAACTGCATTCTTATTCCACAAAAATAAAAGTTTAAGTATTTTAATTCTCATTTTATCTCAATTCTGATTAGAAGACTTGTCTCAAGATGGTAAAAATAACGGATTTCAAATAAAATAGTATCATTTTTGATAAAAAGAAGAATAGTTTTGGTTATTTTATACAATACGAACAAAATTTTAGTATGATTTTTCTGATATTCTTTTAATTTTATGAAAAAAAACCTATTCTAAACTATAAAAAGTACAAAAATTTAATAGCGGTCAATAATTTTCACTAAAATGAAGAAATATTTGCATTTTAGGCAACGCGTACAAAAATTTAGTATCTTTTTCCTTTAAGTAAGAATATTTTATGAAGAACAGTTAATCTTGATGTACAAAAAGTACTCATATCATATGGCGGTTAATAATTTGTATCAAAATAAATCAATAACTGCATTCTTATTCCACAAAAATAAAAGTTTAAGCATTTTGATTCTCATTATATCTCAATTCTGATTAGAAAACTTGTCTCAAGATGGTAAAAATAACTGATTTCAAATAAAATAGTATCATTTTTGATAAAAAGAAGAATAGTTTTGGTTTTTTATACAATGCGAACAACATTTTAATATGATTTTTCTGATATTCTTTTAATTTTATGAAAAAAAAACTATTCTAAACTATAAAAAGTACAAAAATTTAATGGCTGTCAATAATTTTCAGTAAAATGAAGAAATATTTGCATTTTAGGCAACGCGTACAAAAATTTAGTATCTTTTTCCTTTAAGTAAGCATATTTTATGAAGAACAGCCAATCTTGATGTACAAAAAGTACTCAAATCATATGACGGTTAATAATTTGTATCAAAATCAATCAATAACTGCATTCTTATTCCACAAAAATAAAAGTTTAAGTATTTTAATTCTCATTATATCTCAATTCTGATTAGAAGACTTGTCTCAAGATGGTAAAAATAACTGATTTCAAATAAAATAGTATCATTTTTGATAAAAAGAAGAATAGTTTTGGTTATTTTATACAATGCGAACAAAATTTTAGTATGATTTTTCTGATATTCTTTTAATTTTATGAAAAAAAAACTATTCTAAACTATAAAAAGTACAAAAATTTAATGGCGGTCAATAATTTTCAGTAAAATGAAGAAATATTTGCATTTTAGGCAACGCGTACAAAAATTTAGTATCTTTTTCCTTTAAGTAAGCATATTTTATGAAGAACAGCAAATCTTGATGTACAAAAAGTACTCAAATCATATGACTGTTTATAATTTGTATCAAAATCAATCAATAACTGCATTCTTATTCCACAAAAATAAAAGTTTAAGTATTTTAATTCTCATTATATCTCAATTCTGATTAGAAGACTTGTCTCAAGAGGGTAAAAATAACTGATTTCAAAGAAAATATATCATTTTTGATAAAAAGAAGAATAGTTTTGGTTATTTTATACAATGCGAACAAAAATTTAGTGTGATTTTTCTGATATTCTTTTAATTTTATGAAAAAAAAACTATTCTAAACTATAAAAAGTACAAAAATTCAATAATTTTCAGTAAAATGAAGAAACATTTGCATTTTAGGCAACGCGTAAACAAATTTGGTATCTTTTTCCTTTAAGTAAGAATATTTTATGAAGAACAGCTAATCTTGATGTACAAAAGGTACTCAAATCATATGGTGTTTAATAATTTGTATCAAAATAAATCAATAACTGCATTCTGATTCCACAAAAATAAAAGTTTAAGTATTTTGATTCTCATTATATCTCAATTCTGATTAGAAGACTTGTCTCAAGATGGTAAAAATAACTGATTTCAAATAAAATAGTATCATTTTTGATAAAAAGAAGATTAGTTTTGGTTATTTTATACAATGCGAATGAAATTTTAATTTGATTTTTCTGATATTCTTTTAATTTTATGAAAAAAAAAACTATTCTAAACAATTAAAAGTACAAAAATTTAATGGCTGTCAATAATTTTCAGTAAAATGAAGAAATATTTGCATTTTAGGCAACGCGTACAAAAATTTAGTATCTTTTTCCTTAAAGTAAGCATATTTTATGAAGAACAGCCAATCTTGATTTACAAAAAGTACTCAAATCATATGACGGTTAATAATTTGTATCAAAATCAATCAATAACTGCATTCTTATTCCAAAAAATAAAAGTTTAAGTATTTTGATTCTCATTATATCTCAATTCTGATTAGAAGACTTGTCTCAAGATGGTAAAAATAACTGATTTCAAATAAAATAGTATTATTTCTGATAAAAAGAAGAATAGTTTTGGTTATTTTAAACAATGCGAAAAAAATTTTAGTATGATTTTTCTGATATTCTTTTAATTTTATGAAAAAAACCTATTCTAAACTATAAAAAGTACAAAAATTTAATGGCGGTCAATAATTTTCAGTAAAATGAAGAAATATTTGCATTTTAGGCAACGCGTACAAAAATTTAGTATCTTTTTCCTTAAAGTAAGCATATTTTATGAAGAACAGCAAATCTTGATGTACAAAAAGTACTCAAATCATATGACGGTTAATAATTTGTATCAAAATAAATCAATAACTGCATTCTTATTCCACAAAAATAAAAGTTTAAGTATTTTGATTCTCATTATATATCAATTCTAATAAGAAGACTTGTCTCAAGATGGTAAAAATAACTGATTTCAAATAAAATAGTATCATTTTTGATAAAAAGAAGAACAATTTTGGTAATTCTAAACAATGCGAAATTTTTTTTTAATATTATTTCTTTGACATTCTTTTAATTTCACGAAAAAACAACCTATTCGAAACTATAAAAAGTTCAAAAATCCAATGGCCGTCAATAATAACCATTTTCGTAGGAATAAGTTGATGTTAACAGAGTCATATAATACAATTATGTATTATATGTCTCTGATGTTAACAATATTTAATACAAAACTATTAATCAACACAAACAATTTAACGCTCTAAGCATATTATTCTGTTATACTATTTTCGCTTTTTTATTGCAACCAATTTTATTACAAATTAACGTGTAAATTAAGGTGTCTTCGTAGAGGTCCGCGTTCATCGTTTGTAAACAATGTCGAGTTCGGTTTACATAAGAATTTTAAATATATACGTATCCGTCCGATCCGTACATTAATTTAATTTACTGATCGATCGGTGACAGTTGTCAGGGTAACTCTCACATAGGTTATTTGACTTATCTGACGGATCCTTTGGGTCACCGATCACCGATCACTCATCGATCAGTCAAACATCCGTCACCGATCATTCACCGATCAGTCAAGTTCACGTCAAACAGTAACGCCTAAGGTTGCAAGTACTGTATGTTGGAGTCTTTTATATATGACTTCATGAATATATGTCTTTCTTTTATTATTAAAGGGTATTGGGATAATTTTTATATTCATCGGCCTTTGAACTCTGGTTGATAGTTGTACGTTTTTTCCACATCTCCTTATTTTGTTATATTGTGTAGCGATGAATTGACAGGTAAAAATCAATTTGTTGTTTTATATATCAACTAAACTGTTATGCCTTTTGCTCGTAGGTTTTCCCCATGTACGTAAATAGTTCGTGTCTATAAATTATTTATTTCCGAAACAAATGACAAAATCTCTTTAAGGTATAATGATAAATCTGGTTTGCATGTTTCGACAGCATCAGAGTAATTGATTATGGTTTTATCCATTCATTTTCTACACGAACTGATTAAGAAATTAGGAACAAAAACAGTGAATGTCTTTTCGGATAACTACGTATTAAAAAAGTTAGTACAGATTAAAGTCCGGAATAATAAAAAGTTATTGAATAGGAGCCGTTGTTTATGTTTTCTGATAATAAGAAAAAGAAAACAGAAACACATATCGTAGCTTTAAAAATAATATTCAAAAATTAGAAAAAAAAACAGGTTCATACACAGCATGATTTTTGAAGCATGGCAAAAGCATATATGTGCATAAAACACTCTGCTCCAGTTATGCTTTAGTTGGAAGACCCAAAATACAAAACATGTAAACGTGCGAAAGCACAGAAACCAAAATTGTCTAAGAAAGAATGAGCTGTATCAACTGATTTGTTGAGGGAGTGGCATCACTTCCTCAAGCGCTTTATTATTTTTGTATGTATTTAGCAGAGGCTTGGTCAATGTACTCTTTATATTAGCTTAAGGTAACACGATACCGAATGACGTTACGCCACGAGTTATCGTTCCTGACGTTTCGCGAATAACGTTCACACCATAAAAGCCATAATCTCAAAGTGATTAAATAATAAAAAAACTTATATTTTTGATAACTATGTGACATTTTTAACAGTAACATTTGCCGAAAGTTTAAATGCAAGACGTAACGGTTAACTTTTCGACATAGATTATCATAGATTGCTTTATCGTTTTCCGGCAATTCTTCTGCTCATTGTTTATCTTTAAAAATGTATTACTTTACTTTTAATTTATATTCTGGTTCTTTAATTTTTAAGCATCTGCACGATTTATCTAATAGTATATGATTATATTCTTATGCAAAATAGACTGAGTTTTATCACTTTTATTTTATTCTTAGTTTATTTATGCAATAAATACTTTTGCATGATGCACGCCGTATCCCCATGAAATTTTGTTTTGAAAATAGAAATCTGATCTATAGAAACTGAGGATGATGTGTGAAAAAAACGAGGAAGTGCAACCATTAACTCTTATTATTAACATTTATCTGAATGAGAATACGGATAAAATAAGGCGAAAAAGCACAATACAAACAGACTTTGAAACTCATACAGAAAATAGTTTGTAAGTATAGAATGTAAAAAAAGTGGTTTAACTTGGTTATTTTACCGAATAACATTCCAAGTGTAAACAATCTCATTGGTCTGTATAGAGTAAATCCGATATAGTTTCGGAAACATTTTAAAAATAAAGTGCTAGCTTTGTAATATTATAGACTACACGGGACAAACAGCTTAATATACCCTCATTTTCCAGTGACGGTCCAAATTTTCTCAACCATCTTCCTGGATCGCCCCTATTACAAAACCTATCTAGTATTGTAAATAGTGTAAACTTGTTCCCGTCCTGAACATGCATGAAATATTTGCCACTGGACGTCAAGCAACCAAAAATCAATCCTACAGTTTACATTCGTCTCTTGAAACTTAAGTTGTTAAAATTTAAATCATTGCCTCTAAATTTTCAAAGAAATTGACAAAGTTTACATATATTTACGCCATTAGAAATATCTACGTTACTACTTGCTAATTATGGAAGTGGGGTAGCATGAGACTTTATTTGTAAAAGTACAAGTACAAATTAAACAAAAAAATATATGGAACATGTTATTTGTACAACAGTTGGCTGTTAGAATGATACATAGAGATATGGGGTATGCATTTAACGACATCAAAACCAAAGACATGAAGCAAATTGTGACTAATTGTAATTGGACGAGTATCTTTTTTTTCTAATTTGTAGTTTAAAGACAAATCCCTCTATTGTTTATGCGCATATACAAGCGCAACAGTACTATGCCGTCAGTGGTTTATGACGTCGCGGTTTCCGCGAACTGGAAACGTTTATTAGAGTTATTCCTCTTTGAGCCGATGGAGAGAGTGACAATCGTTTTGATAGGTTAATTTGCCGAGAAAAAAATGAAAATTGTTTTTAAATAATAGACATGTTCCAGAATTGGATAAAATATGAGAATGAAAAGAGATTCAACTATACAGCATTCTAACAACAAAAAATACACAAAAATGACCGTAAAGAAACGAAATAGAATCTGGATACTCGACAACAAGATGAGCCTATCAAATTATAATATAATACTTTCTTCCTTAATTTTCTACATGTATAGACTTTTGTAGGTTCTTAATTACATCAATATTTTACAAATCATTAAGAAAGTACGAAAATCATCAATCTTTCTGATCAAGTCCTCAAAATTCACTGTATCTTTAGCAATAGGTATGGATATGGCAAATTGCACTGACGTATTTTGAATGTGTACTGCACTTACATTTTTACATGAATATGATAATTAGATTTCAAATAAACACCAACAAAACAGTAACCTAATGACGCATACATGTAAAACAAAGTACATCTAGAGAAGTTAACATATAATCTTCTAACATTGTAGGTTTTTTTATATGACCATTCCGAGTTTGTCCCGATTGTTTGATATTTATGTATAAGGTGCGCATTTTTTGTTTAAAAAAACATAATCGTGTCTGTGTTAAAAAGATGTCGGAATGAAGAATTACAGAGGAATGCATATGGCAAAAAATAATTAAAAGGAGATTTGAGAAAAGAGGTCGGACTAGGTTTTATTCATACTCACGGTATGACAGCTATATGAGTATACTTAGACTGAGTTTCTAGCAACATTACGGAATATTTCGATATTCATAGATGCCTAAGGATGAGTGATCAAAACAGAAATGGTGTTAATTAGACCTCGTAAACACTTGCACAGAATTGAAATAAAATCGATCTCTGAAGAGCATCTCGCGCTTTCGATCTTTTTAAAAGAACTTGTGCGTTTACATTTAGTATATATACATTGCATATCTAAAATAATCAGCCTAACCATTTCGTTGACAAAAAATCGTAAAAAATTGAATAAGGAAATATTTGGTTCATTAGATAATTATATGCTTCTGCATTTATCAATATTATATTTGATTAACATGTCATAAGTAATTAAAAACAAAGAATTGTCAGAAAAAAATTACTTATAACGCTCATTTCGTTTGAAGATGAGTAATCTACAGAAAAAAAAATACTGAATGAATACAATTGAAAAGATATTGTTTTAAAAAGGTGCACCGAATATCACACGTATAGTAAGAGAATATGGAATGAATAAGTAACAGGGCATCAGTCGACCACTGAAACAAGTATTTACGCCTTAGAATAGGGTTATTTTATCTCTTAGAACCAATATATAGCATCAGAGACAAGAACAAAAAAGGTGCGACCTATAACAAGCATATTGTAAGCGAATAAGTAGCAGGTCATCGGTCTAACGCTAAAACTGGAACATACGCGCTAATAGGTATATTTCACTTTTAAGAATCTATAGCTAACAGCTAACACCAGAGACAAGAAAACAATTGAAAAGATTTGTTTCGTAATAGGTGAAATGTGTTTCAACGTTTAAGGAACGAATTAACGGTATCAGTCGAGCGCTGTAACGGGTCCTGTCTCAACTCAGGAGTATGTAATTTAAAGTGGTTGTTGTTTGCAAAAGAGTCACACATTTGTTTTTCATTAATTTTTTTTTTTTTTTATTATTTTCTAGTTTGAATTGTGTTACATTTGTCCTTTCGGGACCTTTTATAGTTGTGTATGCGGTATGGGATTTGCTCATTGTTGTAGGCAGTACGGTGACCCATAGTTAATAATTTCCAGTGTCAATTGGTCATTTGTGGAGCATTGTGTTATTTGCAATCATACCACATTTTCTTTTTTTTATTAATATATTTTTCAGAAGAATGACGCAAAAAACGTCGAATATATTAATTTGGTTTTTATTATCTCCATGGCACGTTTTGTCAAATCATTTGAGAATAAACACTGAAAACATTTTTAAACTGACCATGCGCAGATTTATTTTCATATCTACATAAAACACTTGGAATTTTATATCGATTGATTGATTGAAAAGTCGATCGCGATGTATCTAAAGCGTTTTCACTTGAAGAAAAATCGGTTCATAAAAAAAATCGTTCTTTTAAAACTACGTCTGGGGATGGAATGTTTACGTCCGATTGAAGATCGATCTTTCTCATTTTTGCAATACTAAAGATCGGCGATCTCAGAAATGATCGATCTTTATTGTTATTGGAAACGGAGTCTTAGATTTCTAATGATTTTAAGTAATTATCATCAAAATAAAAAGGAACAACATTCTTAAACGAAATTAAAATTCCTGATACTGGAAGCAAAATTCTGTCTTGTCTTTCAGATGTACTTTGATTGAACAATGATATTATATAAAATGTCTTCACTATTTTAAAAAGAATTTCTGTTCAACACGTAAGCACTATGAATAACCTAAAATGAAATGTTCACAGAAGCATTCGTGTGTACTTTTGTACAACGCATTGTTTTCCAACCACCGCATTTATATTACGTGTCTGTGATACTGACTGAAAACGAAGTACTATCATGTGTAGATTACTGTGAATTTATCGTAGTTTAAAACAAACAAACAACAAAACAGCAAATAACGAGAACTGGGTTGTCTCTAATTTGTGAGAATATAGCCTAAAACGGTCGAACGTCTTTCGACGTTGTTTTTAGAATTGGCGCAATGTGTTCCCGCCAATTCAAATTGTTAACCCTTTTTTTGAAATATCTCTTTTTCCATTACGATGACCCCATCTTTTTATTTCCTTATTTTGTTTAGATATAAACAACGCATATTCTATTGAAGACTCATGGAGAAATTATTGGTCAATTTTTTTTAAACTTATTTTTTTTATAGGTATTTCACAATAAAAAAAGGCGGGAAAACTATTATAGCGACTTATCATTATTATTTTCCATTCAGTAAAGGGTGATATTATTAAAATAGTTTGTATTAACAACTAGGTTAACAAAACAGACAAGTTTTTATTGGATACGGACTTTAAAAAAAATATTACACTGCTATTGACTAGAAGTCCCAATTTCCAAATTCCGTGAAAAAGATGGCGTTTTAAATCGAAAACGAGGTCGGTGACCCCATTTTTTTATTTGCTTATTTTGAAGCTTTTACCTAGCCTAAAGTAAAAATAAAATATAAAGAAGATATTATTGGTAGATCTGAATAGAAGGATTTGTCTTTAAGTAAACGTTGGTCCCATAAATTGGAAAATTTTGATAAGTATAATTATCACAGTAATATTGCAGTCTCCTAGTACATACATGTATGAGTTAAAGTCCTAAAATCTTTTAAAAATCTGTTCTTCTAGAGAAAATTCAAATCATAATGAAATAAGTAGGTGCGGTAAAATTGCCAATTAATCAACTTTCCACCAAAGACAAAATGACGGAAAGGTTAGCTTTCTTACATTGCTAAGTTTCATTTTAGATCTCCAAATTACCATTCCATTATATGAACTGCATATTCAAAAATATGTTTTGTCACCAAAATCCTAATAGAGCACGTATGTCATCATATTGTTTCACCCGTGTCCGTTCTACCGATAATCCCGCACTTGGTGTATATAGGGTTTATACGGCTTATTATTTAGCACTACAGTCTTTTTTGCGTCAGGTTTAAATTATGTACCTGGTGTTAATACTCATAATAAAGGTGCGCATATTGTCTGGATTTTCTTTATTTTTGTTCATGACAGGTTGCTGGATAAGGCGTTTTGATAAAATATAAAAGGCACACAGACTCCGACTTACATCTCCTGCATGTGGAATTTCAAGCTGGAACTTTTATATTTCGTATTTGCAGATTGTTTTACTTATAAAGAATTCATATATGATCTCAAGATTTGTTTCGTAAATAATTTTTAACAAATGACACTGTTGAACTTTGTAAAATTTTGCATGCAGTTTGCAAGGTTTGTCCGACTTGCTGAGCAACCAACTCATACATTTACAACACGCAAACTACACTAAACTAATGTATACATGTAGCAAGTCAGGAAAATGACGGCTGTTTATCATTTTTTTTTATTATGTGTTTGAGCTTGATATGATTTCGTCATTTGAGAAGTAACTTTTAAGTTTTGAATGTTTCTTTGAGTTTTGTTATTTTATTTTTAAGAATGTGTATTTTATCAGGATCATTATTTTCCCTGAAGCTATTCACAACTAACAGAATGCTAAACCTTTTTTGACTGGTCCATCAAATGTGTCTTTTATTTTAACAACTGTTTCCAAACTTGTATTGTATCGTTCCGAACATGCATGAACTATTTGCCACTGAACGTTAAACAACCATTAAAAACCGAGCAATTCTAAAACTGTTAACTGAATCAAATTTTTCAAGTACTCTATTTCTGCATGGATGAAGCAACGACACCACCATTGTCTTAAATGATGGAGTTAAAAATTCAGTAGTTCAGAGGGATCACACGAGACATTTTTCATGTTACTTTCACATGAACTTTAAAAAAAATGAAGGTATTTTTCATGATTTTAATTAAATTCTAGAATAAAGATATTATTTGAATAATCTTATTTTAAAAATTTACGTCTTAACGTGTACTAAATTCCGGTGATTTATGCATGAACTATTATCGTATAATATTCATATGGAACCAACCAGTTAAAGCTCGTTTGGTGTAAAAATCAGACAAGATTAATAATGTTAAATTCATGTAAGAGAAATTTCCAGGTGCAGGACGAAATAAATTATATCAACAGAATTACATATTGCATTACTAGGAAACTTACGAAACCCGACAGCGGGAATGAAAATAAAATAAACACCATTCAGATCCCGACACATACTTTTGTTTTCCATATCTCTGAATAGTAATACCTAAAACGTTACATTCTGCATTCAACAACGTCACACGTTTTTGGTCCATTTCTAAGGGTATCAATCAACTTTGAAGCCATTTATCTCAAAAACAAGGATGGTGACCTATGAGTTTCTATACGTGTATGGATTCAGTATGCTATTATGGATACTATGTTAGTTTTTTATATACCTAGGTAAAATTCTCGCCACAATTGACGTTTTCGTATGAAAATACAAAGAAAACAAAAAAGGTGACCCCCATTTTTTATTACATATTCCGATGTAACTTGATTCAAAGAACACGTGTGCCAAACAGTTTGGAAATCGGGAGATATGTCATTCGGTATCACTACAAACCATTAAAGTCTGAAATGGCCTATATCTGTATTTGACTGTACTGATTTTTACTCGACCAGTCTGAATTGGTCTGACTTTTACTTGACTTTACTCGACCCCAGTCTGAACCATACTTGACTGTGCTGAATCGTACTTGACCCTTATCTTTGCCGTTGAAAATAGTCTAAACTATTACTCGACCAGTCTAAAACAGTCTTAACCCGTTCTCGACATGTACTTGACCTACTTTTCCAGTCTGAACCATACTTAACCAAAGGTCTGAACAATACTGGACCAGTCTGAACCATACTAGACCAAAAAACTTCTACTTTTTTAACTGTTAAAATAAATTTCTTTTTAACTGACATATATAACAACAGCCAACAAAATTTATAAAAGATTTTAACCTTATAAAAGATATATATCTCTGATTATATTTAGGATAAAAAGAATATTATATATAACTTATATCAAAAAGGAATAAAATTAAATAAATAAATAAAATTGTTTTTCTGATTAATGGTGAAATATAAAGTATAATCTCTGCTTGGGGGCAAACCCATAAATAAGATCACACCTGGTCAGAGGTATTACATTCTAAATAAAATTGATTCAAAATTGCAACATCCTGTTTAAATTAAATAACAAGGCCTTTCGAATATACATGTATGTACTAGATAAGTCATACACGGATTTAAGAAAATAGGGCTTTCTTTTTACCTGTCAAACCCACTGAACTGAGGTAATTAGAACATATTAAAGTGCTTTATGTATGCCATGTTAATTTGACAAAAAAATTCTAAAATTAATTGAATTTTTTTTTACTGTTACTTTGGAATACATTTCCTTTTTTAAAAAGGTTATCAAGGATTGCTATGGAAATTCTATTATAATGATTACATTTGCATATTAAATTCTTGTTTATTAAAACAAAACAATTAAGCTCTCATTTAAAAAAAAAAATTAAGTTGTATTATATGCTATTTTATATATATGTTAAAAAAAAACATTCACTGTATTATTACCTGAACCCAACTGACACCATAAATCTATACCAAGCTTAAGTTAATGGTGAAAATAGTCAAGTTACCATAAAATACTTCCGAAATATTCATTAAATTTTGAATAATATTGAAAATATTAGTCACAATTCATTTTTTTAGATATTTTGATTAGCTTGTTTTATTTATATTTTAAAAGTTGATATATGTATTATTTTGTAAGTGTTGATTAATATTGAGTTGAAGTTATATTATGATTGATTATTGTGAAATTTTAATTTCAATACTGAATTGAATACATTTTTAATTTAAAGTTGGTGTTCAAATTTCATTTTTATTAAAAAAAATCCTAAATTGATAAAATTCAGTTGATAGATACAAAGAATAGGTCTAGTTTGGTTAAGACTTGGTCGCGTATGGTTCAGACTAGGTCGAGTATGGTTCAGACTAGGTCGAGTAAGGTTCAGACTAGGTCGAGTACGGTTCAGACTCGTATAAAAGGGTTAAGTACTGGTCAAGTACACATTCAGACTTTTAAGTATGGTTCAGACTACAGTCGAGTATTATCAAGTCAATCTCAGACAAATTCAGACTGGTCGAGTTAAAATCAGTACAGTCGAGTACAGATATAGGCCATTTCATACTTTTAATGGTTTGTAGTGTATCGTGTTACCTTAACACATACAAAAACAACAAGCATACGTAATGTGTATGATTAAGGACCTTTCAAAAAGCTTAGAGATTTACTTAACAAATTTCAATTACCAATATCTTCACAATTTCAGCTAACGCTGTTCACCGCCGGGAAACTTAATATAAAATAGTTCACACCCTTTTTATTTTTAACTTTGCATCGAATGATAATCATATCTTTATATAAAACAAAATACTTTATATACACTGATAAGGCTTTCCATGTTCTACACTCCGTTTTAATGTTAGTGCCTTTTTGACGATTTTTTTTAATATTGTATTTCACTTTGAAATCCTAGACATAAAATATAAAAACGTTCCTAATTTTGGAATGAGATACACACAACCATCTCTTCATTGAGCACAAACACATCAATTTGAAATAATAGCAAAAACAAATTCATTTTCTTTTATTTTATAGAAAATCTTATACATCTATATTGATTGCGGTATAACAGGGTTAAGTACTGGTCAAGTACACATTCAGACTTTTAAGTATGGTTCAGACTACAGTCGAGTATTATCAAGTCAATCTCAGACGAATTCAGACTGGTCGAGTAAAAATCAGTACAGTCGAGTACAGATATAGGCCATTTCAGACTTTTAATGGTTTGTAGTGTATCGTGTTACCTAACACATGCAAAAACAACAAGCATACGTAATGTGTAAGATTAAGGACCTTTCAAAAAGATTAGAGATTTACTTAACAAATTTCAATTACCAATATCTTCACAAGTTCAGTTAACGCTGTTCACCGCCGTGAAACTTAATATAAAATAGTTCACACCCTTTTTATTTTTAACTTTGCATCGAATGATAATCATATCTTTATATAAAACAAAATACTTTATATACAATGATAAGGCTTTCCATGTTCTACACTCCGTTTTAATGTTAGTGACTTTTTGACGATTTTTTTTAATATTGTATTTCACTTTGAAATCCTAGACATAAAATATAAAAACGTACCTAATTTTGGAATGAGATACACACAACCATCTCTTCATTGAGCACAAACACGTCAATTTGAAATAATAGCAAAAACAAATTCATTTTCTTTTATTTTATAGAAAATCTTATAAATCTATATTAATTGCGGTAATAACTTGTTTATGGTATCCAAAAAAATCAAACAGTAATATGATTGACTTCTACGCAATAATCCGGTTCACTGTATCTTCATATTATGTTCTTTCTAAATGGATTGGTAAACCAATTGAGAGTGAGCTAGCAACTTCACAGAATAAGTTAATACTTCACATTTTCTTTTATGTTACTGATAGATGGATGACTTGGAGAATTATTTTTCACTTGACAATTGAAAGCTCTGCTTGAAATAAGAGGCATTGGTTTTGTCTCTAGTCGGTAATTAGGTTGAATATCCTTACTAATGATTATCATATAATTAGAAACAGCATACAAAACACATTTTCCTACAGTATTTGACGATCCAAGGGTGCCTACAGATTTTGCGGTTTTACGATTTTGTTTTGGTTGTTGAATAATGTGACTTATTTTATTAGGAAACGCCTGCAGCATACATTTGTATAAGAAACTATACGTTTTTGGAGTTTAGTATGCCGTCCATTGTTACTGATCTAGTACATGTGTTTGTTTAGGAGAAGTAAAAACACGCCTTCGGATGCGGGATTTTCACACTGTCTTGTAGACCCATTGATGGCCTGCGGCTGTTTTCCACTCTTTGGTCGGGTTTTTTTCTCGTTGACACATTCCTCATTTCCATTACCAATTTCATTACCTACTAGTCTTATTTATAAGCATCCGAATTAGGACAGTCCCGTTCACAATGCGTTGGTGCTGAACATGTTAGTGATCTTTGAATGACCTCCAAAACATATCTAACAGTGTTGAACCAGTACAATATATAAACACATTTATAATATAAAAGCTTTGGAATCATCAGATCGACATAAAGATAAAAAAAAAACCACACACACAAGTAAAAGTAAATTCACTAGTCGATAAAAAAACTGATATCGCCATGACTTAAAAAGTAAAAGACAAACCAACAAACAATAGCACACAAATACAGCATAGACTTAAGATTGAGCAACAAGACGCCACTAAAACTGAAGTTGATAGCATGTGCTCTGTAAGGGAACACATATTTAACTTTAGAATTGCTGGATATTTCATCTGTCAATCATTGGATTAATTACAAAGATATTTAAATAACCACAATATATCATCTGTACATTATGTAGTTGTCCAACCGAACAACTGCTGTTTTCTTGCTGCTGAAACGTGCATTAAAACAAACAAATAGTTTACAATGTATATCAAAATTTCAAGCTGTAAACTCTGCATTTGACTAAAACGTTTATCTGTATAATTTTTTTTCAGATATATGTTAATAGTAATGAGAATTTAAGAGAATTTGTTCTAGTGGTACATAATATTTGCACTACATTATTTTTTTCTAACAATTATAAGTAAATATTACAACATTTCTTGGGGATGTGATGTCGTTTATTCATACATGACGAAAACATAATGTTATCAATGAATCATTTCGACAAGCTAGGACTTCTAATTTAAAGAAGCGCCCCTGTCCCTTTCCTTGTCAAATTTCACTATTTGTTTTATATTAACACAACACTTACCTGCAACAAGCGTCAACGATTGTCCCGATGTAGGTTTTGTAGTTTAAATTATCCACATGGGGATTTCACTAATTACATTTTTATTTTATTCAAAAGAATGTCTTGACGTACTGAAGATTAATCGAAAAGTAAGATCAATTCTCAAAGCGAGAATCGGTTGTAATGATAACTGTACATATGATCAGGAAAAACTATTGGCGTTTTTCTGATAACGTACCAGAGAATTTGTGTTCAAAAAGTGTAAAAAGAAAAGACTTTTAATTTAACAGCCACTAAAAGAGGGACGAAAGATACCAAAGGGACAGTCAAACTCATAAATCTAAAACAAACTGACAACGCCATGGCTAAAAATGAAAAAGACAAATAAACAACAGTACACACGACACAACATAGATAACTAAAAAATAAACAACACGAACCCCACCAAAAAACTAGGGGTGATCTCAAGTGCTCCAGAAAAAAAAAAGATGATATAAATAAATTGTATCGAATTATTTATAAATGTCATAAAATATTTCATGTATGCATATTAATTCACTTTCTTGCAATGAAATCAGTTTCTTGGCATTCACACTTCAAATTTTAACATTTAAAAACTGTTATGTTAGCAAAATTTGTACAAATGAGTAGATCTACTCAGAATGGTAAATAAGAACATATTTGTAGGATCAAAATCAGCTTTAACTAAAATCATATTCAAAGAAACTAACAAGTTCCCTGTAATATAACAAATTAATCGATTTAGCTGTTTTGTTGCAAGAACAGTCATCTTCAACAAGTAAATTATATTTTTGTCGTATCACCAGGTTGAAACGAAGCCTAGTTTTAAAGAATTCTTCATTCGAGCCATCTATACTACGAACATAACGAGGTCGAATTTATTTGCCGGCATGACGTAAAAACCAACTGACTGCCTAAAAGGGGCCCGCTCAAGCCATGCTTCAATGATTCCCTACAGAATCAACCAACTTATCCCCGATACAAGGGTGGGGATCCCTTGGGTCCCATCATCAATCCGCCTCTGAAAACGAAAATCTAAATAGTTCAACCTCATATATAACTTATATAGGACAAGAATGTTGATTACAAATTACACCATTTTTTGTCCTTTTGTTTTCCACTTAATGGTTATTACCAATAATTGACAAGTTCTTGGTCAAATCCCATCCGTATGTTACTCCTCTGTCAGGCGTATCACTAAACAGTGTATTAAGGATTTGATATTTACTAGGGTCAAACACACACCTTAAATTTGACATTTAATAGGAAACTTGATTTGAATTGTTATCTAATTATACCACTTTTGCTCTTAAAAGGTTCAACTGCTATCGATCTCAGCGTTTGCAGGCGAAAAAAAGACCGATTTGAAACAACCTTCTGTTTAAAACTACCTCTTTATGTGCACTTTTGCAGTCCGATTGAAGATCGATTATTTGTTTTATTCTGGTGTTCATGCGAAGGTTTCATTTGATATATAAGTATATCATTTTCACTCTTTTAAGGTTCAACTGCTATCGAGCATAGAAATAGAGGCCGATTTGAAAAAAAAATTATCTTTTTTAAAACTACCTCTTTATGTACACTTTTTAAGTCCTTTTGGAGGTCAATTATTTTCGTTTATATAATTCTAAATATTGATTGCTATTTAACTTCGTGGACCAATCTATGTTATAAGTGAACAGTATTATCTAAAACCTAATATTCAATTAAATATTATCTATTTATTAAAAGTACACTAAAATACTGGTATAGAAAATTATTAGTTCAAGACCTTTATTATGTAAATTACGGAAGCGTATAAAAGCAACTAATTTTTGTTTATATTCCTTTTTATGTTTGTGTTATAAGGGACACCGTTGCGCTGTAAGATTCTATACCGCATACCTTTGCGAAATAACCTAAACGTTTTCGCTACATCGCAAATGTTTCAATATAATGCAAACACTTGTATTGTCGCATTTCTTATTTAAGTGTTGATATACATACTCAACCAATCTTTCCCCCTCTTAAATAAGCGGCCCCACACTCTGTAAACGGATTGGAAAAATTCAACCTTATATATATATAATTAACTCTTATAGTAAATATATGACATGGGTGCTGATTGCAAATTACACTATTCCAGGTCATTTCGTTTTCCACATAATGATTAATAACAATAATAAACAAGTTCTGGTTCCAATCCTTTCTGTACGTTCCGCCTCCGTCAGGTGCAGCACCAAACTTATTTCATAATGAATCTATGAGAAATAAAATGACAATGTCATAGTTTGAAATTAGATATAAGATATTTTACTATCAAGTAACATTATTGCATTACAGATTCCTAGATACTCAAATATATTTGGTGTTAGTAATTTCAAAGTCATGATATTGGAAAAATGGTATATCTGAAGCTCGCTTTTGGTGCATAATTGCTTGCTGTGTCGAATACCCATTGGTAGCCTTGGGCTGTTTTCTTCTCTTTTGTCGTTTTTTTTTCACACGTTCCCCATTTCTATTCTCTTATCTAACAACATGTTGAACTTCGTGTCTCTCAATGTTTCTATGACATCTGTAATTAACAAACTTCCTGGTTACATAGAGAACAGATACATTCAAAATACACAATCCTTAAAATGTCTCGGAATACATAATGATATTTAAAGACGCAATACTTATTGAAGGACAGTCTCATCTGAATGAACTACTTTCCTTTCAAGAATTTGTGTATTATAGGTCATTTAGTTTGCTTATAAATGTCTGCAATTGTGTCTCATTTGGAATCCTAGCTGGTTTACATTAAATTATTTAATGAACTGCTGTAATCATATACAGCAATATAACTGATTTTCTTTAAATAAACTTGTTACTGTACAAAGGAAAACATAGTTATGCAGTCACTTCAAAACAGGCAAAAGATACCAAATGATTATTATAGGGCATGCAGAGAAGATAATGCTGTCACTGATGAGTCTTTTGCAGACGAAACGCGCGTCTGGAGTATATACAAAATTTAGTCCTGGTATCTATGATGAGTTTATCTACGTGAAATGTTATATTTCGCCCGTCATACTGCAACCTATCCGGAAAAGATGCATTTTTCGAGTGTTTTTAATCATTACCAAAAGATGAACTCTCTTTTTCTAAACTGTCATTTGGTTTGATTATGTATGAAGATTCTGTGTACTTTGTTTTATCATGGAAACAACACCGTTGACATTTTTACATTTAGTCCAAAAAGTATTACAATTTGTCTATTTTTTTTTTACATATATTTACATTTCTTAATCGGTGTGAAAAAGTATTTCTCTTCACTATTGAACAATTTGTTATCGGTAAATGATTGGTCGAAGTTTAATTGTGACGTTTAACTTCTTGTTTTTTTTTTTATTTTACTTTTGTGACGTCATAAAAAAGCGACCATGTCTGATGACGTCACATAATAAATACACAACTTTCTTCAAATTTTTGAAAACCAAGGACACAAATCATGCATTATACATGTTAGATAAACCGGTTCAACCACGTAAACTCGTGTATAAAGATATGAATCCACTCTCAACAGTTTCATATAAAAACCTGAAAATATGCCGATTTTATCAAGGTCTATAACCACATGTCAAAATATATCATAAATTAACAAATAAAAGATAGTAACGAGTGTCCGTACATTTTACTTCACAACTTACGCAATATGATATAAGAAGATGGTCAACAACCATTGACGAGGATTAAAAAAATAAATTGCATTATTGAAGTACAAATCCTCGATATTACATAACATATAAAGTATTTATATTGTTAGAATGTTTGTCGGACAATTCGAATGCCAACTCTAATTCCATGAATTCTAAATTCAGAAAAAAACCATATCCTTATCGGAAGAATGAACAAACAGCCAGTAATCAAAGAACCACGGATACATTTTGTAATTATTAGAGACGGCTGTGATGCAAATGATATATAAATAAATGTACAATAACATTGGTAATATTAAATTTCCGATCAAATGTATATTTCATAATTGTGTAATAAATTTGTTTTCCACATAACTAACATTTCCGCTCTTTATTTTACAACAAAAATGACAAGTCTATTTATAGAACAATCTGTCTGTCAAATTTGTTATACAACGGATCAAACTTGTTAGATGTCATGTATGGTTTGCAGTATTATTCAATTGTATACATGTATCCTTGTTACATGTTGGATATACATGTAATTGTCGGATTTATAATAGATATTCTACTGGAAACCTTTTTAATAATCTGACTCAGTTCTTGGACGTTAATGTGTAGCATATTGTTTTCAAATTTGAATATTGTGGACAAGCTTTTTGAGAGAGGAAATCATAGTTAGAGAACACTTTGGTTAGTCCCTTTCCTTTTAATAAAGACTTAATTTTTTGCGGAAATTGAGACATTTAATCTTATTGTTATTTTTCTAATATCAAATAGTTAACTGATAAAGTTTATACTTATTTTAATTGTAATTGTTGAACATATTGCAAGAGACAACTGAGTATTCGGTGTATTGCATTTGTCATTGTAGATGTACATTTAATTTGCTACTGAAATAGACCATTAGATAAACAATTAGTTCATAAACCCCTTTTTTAAATGACATTTTGCTTTTTATAGTGTATAAATTATTTATTTATTGTACATATTCGATAAATAAAATGCAATAATAATGAAAAACTGATAAATACTGGTACCATTTAAAAAGGATGCATTTCGGTTATGTTTGAATGCATTACTGAACTCTACCAATAGGGAACATTTGTTTTACTAAAATCAGATATCATGATAGAAAAAAAAAATGTAAATCAACCATTATACTCTGCGTTTTAATCGTGGACAAACTCGACCATGCTACTATTAAAAAGGAACTTTAACAATCATCAGACGACGCATTTTACGCAATCACTGGTTCCATAATAATCTATAAATCAAAGTATACAATATTTTCCATTGAGAGTTCAAGAGGAACAATGACAACGCATCATGATTACGTGATAAATAAATGAAATGTCAATCATAGCATTGACTTATAGTTGTACTACGCACACTAAACGGATTGTTGGTAAAAACCAATGTGTCCGCCTTTCTGTGGTAATTGTTAAATAATTATGGATTCTACTATATCATCGTCCTGACAGACAACGTCTTGTCGAAATTTGATTGATTTTCTCTCTGTGTTAATTGCTTAAAACAGAGGATTTTTTTAGAAAGACTTGATCAAGACCATAGTTTTTTGAGAGATGACATCATACAGTGAAATAATTTATTATTCCCATCCCTTAAAATTAAGAATTACCGCGCGAATTGGGACATTTAAGCTTATTGTAATGTATTGGTAATATCAAATAGTCAACTGATGAAGTGCATACTTATTTGAATTGTAATTGTTGAAGATGTTGTAAGAGACAACTGAATATTGGTAGTATATCGTTTGTCTTGGTAGTGTCAATGGCTTAAGCTGCAGTAACATTAGCGATATGGAAGTTGCTTACATGAAATGTTATTTCTAGCGTGTAAGATATGGATGTACATTTAATTTTCAACTGAATTAACGATTAGATAAACAATTAATTCATAAACCCCTATTTTTGAATGACATTTGGCTTATCAATGTATAACTTATTTATTATTTTACAAAATCGATAAATGAAATATCAAAAAATTACGTGTTTTTCAAATTATGATAATTTGATAAATACCGGTACCATGTATCCTTGTTTAAAGGGTGCATTTCGTTACTTTTTTAATAAATTACTGAACATTGCCAGGATGTATCTTCTTTTTTTTTACTAAAATCTGATTTCATAATAGAAAAAAGAAGCTCTAAATCAATCCTAATATTTTGCGTTTTAATCTTAGACAAATTCGACCATGCTACTATTAAAAAAAATAACATTCACAATCATCAGACGACGTATTTCAAGTTCCGTTCTCATCAGTGTTTTTCTAATAATTTATAAATCAAAGTATGAAATATTTTCCATTAATAGTTCACGAGAAACAAAGACAATGCACAATGATATCGTGATAAATAAATGAAATGTCAATCATATCACTGACTTATCGTTGTACTACGCACACTAAACGAATTTTGGGTAAAAACCAATGTGTCCGACTTTTTGCGGAAATTGTTAAATAATTATGAAGTCTGCTATGTCATTGTCCTAACAGACAACGTCTTGTCATAATTTGATTGATTTTCTCTCTGGGTTAATTTTTAAAACAGCGATAATAGAACAAAGTCAAATTCCATATATCAGAGGCTGGGATTTAATTTTTCACGCAGTTTTGTCATACGACACAAATCATGGTTAAACAAGATACTGGGATTTTCCTTTTTAAATGTAACTCAAAAAAGAAAGACACGTTTTTCCAAATGGGAGCAATTGTCAATGCATGCTATTAAAGTTAACATAAACGGTCAGTTATAATTGTGTTACACATTTATAAAATCGGATTATAATGCAAATGTTATTATTTTTCTTCAACATGCATATACAAGTATAATGTTTCAAAAGTAGGAGTTCGAATATTCTTGTAGTTCTTAAAGAAATCTGAGACTCCCTGCTTACAGCCCTACTTCTGCTGATACTTCAAATGACTGTACAGGTTTGTATCAGACACACCTCCATGCTTCCTATTTAAATTCGTTGATAAAGTAAGAAATCTTCGGAAACACAGGATCCAATGGAGTGAGCTAACAATAAGGCTATTCCTGTTATGTTGAGTAAGATGTGTATGGGTTTTGACTGATTTTTTTGTTGTTTTTTTTGTTCTTGGTTTTAAAAGGCAAACAAAACTCAGCTTAAACATGTAAAACTAAAACTTAAAGGACAGGGAAAAAAGTCATAAAGCGGCTGTCAGAATAGAACTTACAGAAGTGTCTTCTTATCGTTTATAGAAATTGTCTTAAACAGGTGTGACCAAGAAACAAGATGTGTCATTAATTAATACAAAACAACAGTCAGGTGTTTTCAGCCTAACCTTGAGGAATATAAAAGCTAAGAGACAAGTTACATTGGCTGTATATTGGCTATGCTATATAAAGTTTCACAACTTTCACTCACGCAAATTGAATGAAATAAAAGAAATATATAGACTAAGGCTGTATGTGTTTTTTTGTTTTTGTTTTGTTAAACATTCTGTTTCATGAAAATTTTCTATACTTGAAGTTTTATGTTATTTTTGTGTTATTGTACTACAGGGGTTTGTTGTTTCGTCAAAGACTTGTTTTCACATGATATGTTTGCGTGTGATATTGAGAATTAAAATTGCAACCGATCAAAAAATTGACGATTCCAAAACAGATATAAATTGATCACTTTACAGTATACTATACTTGATGAGTTATTAATAACAAAATGGATCTGACTCGTAGTTGATGTCAACATGTATGTACAATGTATATCTGCCTTATCACGATTGCTAGCATTTCGTTTGAATACATTCAAGTGGGAAAAAAAGATAAAAACAAAACCAGGGAGACATTCAAACTCATATTTTAGAAAGAAAATGAAAACGACATTAAAATTAAGAAAAAGAAAACGACTAAACGACATACAAAACCATATAAATTTAAAGACTGAAAAACACGAACCCCACAAACTGATTGATAATTTTAGTAAGATTAAAGGAAAAATTCGTAAAATAGCGATATATATATATATATGGGAACGGATATGTTCAATTGTCATAAACATAATCCCGTCTTTTGTTTCCTGAATTGTACCTGGTGGCTAGAACCTAATTCCGGGTTTGCACTCAAAAGAACTGCATGACGGATGTCACATGTGGAATAATGTGGTTACCCCTCTTGAGCACCTGTGTTCATCCCTGAATCTTTGAGCTTTCAGAAAGTAAAATATATTTTAACTAAATATCTTATAAAATAACTATTAGTTTGACACAGAGTTGAACTGGTTGCGTAAAGAATGAAAAGCAATGTAATATATTCAGAATTCTAAATTTTTCATATGGCATTAGACATGAAATGAATTTCATCTCCATAGAATTACTTTCAACAATTGTATCTGTTTGACACGACAAACACAAAATTTTCCACGAAAAAAAATATCGACGAAAGAAATACAAAATAACCAGATAGACAATGCAGGTTATATTTCTCAAATTCTATTGCAGCATCTTGATAAATTAAGAATTTAAAAAGAAAGTAATCAATATCTGTCTGACATTGTACTTCTCATTTTACGCAATTTAATATCAGATGACAAAACACAAATTCTCAATATTACATGACATATGAAATTTGATGCTTACAATATCGTTGCCCGGAGAATTAGAATGCCACCTTTCAATGAAAAAATGAATTGCGTAAACTGTATATTTTGTAATCATCAAAGACAAACGTGATGGATTTTTTAATTAATGTACAACAAAAGAACTAGTAATTTAATATTGCCAATCAAATGTATATTTCCTCGTGACTTATGTTTCCGTTCCTCATTTAACAGCAAAACTGAAAAGTATTTTTATAGAAACGGATAACACTTGTTAGATATCAGATATAGTTTGCAGTTTTATTTTATTGATTACATTAATCATTTTTAGATGTTTTCTTTCATTGGTGTTTCTCGTTTTTATTTTTTTTCTTATAAAACTATTTGTTTTGTTGTTTGCCTTCGTCATTGTGGGACCCTGTATTGATTGATGTCCGGTGTGAGCAAAGGCTTTGTTTTTATGGCAGTAATTTGACCTATAATTAAATTTTTAATACATGTTCTGCATGGTCTCGTGGATGGAGAGTTGTTTCATTGGCACTCACAAGACATCTGAAGTTTGATTTGTAGCCTTGTTTTATATCTGAATATTCAAAACAAAATCATTGGGGGAAATTATATACTCGGGAACAAATGGTCGAATTCATTTCTTTTAAACTAAGACTGAACGTCACGCATGAATTTTCACGAGCTTATTTGGTCACCACACTTTTTTTAATATAAAACAGTCAAGTATATAATCAATTACAAATGTTGATCTGAGTGAAAAAGATAACTAAACATTGTGTTATAGTATTTGTCATGGTTGTTTTATGGTCATACCCTACAGTTACAATGAAGGTAATAACGTTGCTAACATCAAATTTAATTTTAAGCGACATCAATATGTGTCAGATCAGAAATATATGTCATTTCCAACTGAATTGTCGTTACGAATTTTCATTAAGTAATTAGTGATGACTTATTGAAAATAAAACAAATAAACAACTAGGAATAGCGTTTTGTTTAGAAATCACGAAAAATTAATAACTAAAAAACGTTTTGAAAATGAAGCAGGTCATTTAATGTTAAAAGTAATTACTAAAAAAATCTCTTTTGCTAAAGATTGGTTTGGAAACAGTCATAAATCAAAGTATAATGAAGATTTTATTGAAAGTTAACAAGTAACAAAGACACAGCACCAGGATAATGTGATAAATAAGTAAATATCAAGCATGCTATTAACGTATCGTTGTAATACACACAGAGGTCTGATTGTTGGTAATTACAAATGTGTCCGTACTTTTCGCGGTAATTGTTAACCAATTGTGAAGTCTAATATATCAGTGTTCTAGCAGACAAAGTCTAGTCGAACTTCAATTGTTTTCCCATCGGTTAAATAACTGTTAACAGCGATAATACCACAAAGTCAAGTTTAATATATACGAGCTTGCATAAAATCTTCAACACAATTTTCCTATAGACATGATAGACATGTTATATCTGTAGTATCATTCAATAAAAAAGAATTCGATTAATTTATAACTATATTGAAAAATAAATTGACAAACAGTACTGATTATGTTTAATAATTTACTAATTAACTAAGCTGAATTGATACAAACAAGTCATTTAACTACATAAACAATTAAGTGGCATAACGTTTTATAAAAATTAAAAAAAACACACCAGTTGTATAATTAATTAATTGTTTTCCCCAATATATAATTAAACCTAACATCTTCGTTGCCAAGATTATCAAAAACGGAAACATAAATTACCCCAAATGTTTATTTGTAGAACAGAAGATACCAAACAGCAACACAAGATTAATACATTTAATAGTCCAACAAGCTTAAATGTGTTGACTTGAGCAGCGGGGAATGTTTATTTGTGCATCAACTACAAATACAATATACTGCAGGAAAGAAACACCAAGTACAAATGAAAGTTTTAAATTAGCAAAAGGATAATAGACTTCTAGCCTCCTTCGACATGTATTCCCACAAATAGAGATATTTGTTTTATCGGTCACCGTCGTAATTTTACGATGTGAACGACGTGATCGTATGAAAAAGATATTTTCCACATAAAAAAAATGAAATCAGGGTACAACAAGACAGTGGTAAAATTATGACACATTTTATATTTATATAGTACATATATCTCACGATGAGATCAGAATTGAGTGACACATTTTAAATACAGTCTAGAATGCTACAAAATGTAGACGTAAATACTCGAGACTAAGACACAATTGTTTTGTCATTAGTAAATAAAAGACATCTGATTTAGCTTTTCCATATGGTATATAATAACTAATTGAAACGATTATTTTGCTGTAAATTGGCCAGTGTTAATGTTTTCTTTCCGAACGTGCATGCAAGCATATTCAATGAAATGGAATATATTAAATGATGCTATATATGCTTATTGATTTGTTCTGTCCTCCAGGAGGTTTTCTACGTTTGAAAGTTTTAGCTATTTTTATTTCATTGTCCTACAGCGGTTGTGAGATTTGTAACAGTTTTAATTTCACACGATATGTTAACGCGTTATCTTGAACTAAATTTATAAAGCGAACAATGATCAATTCGTGATGAAGCCAACAAAAAATTACTAAAGATTGAACACTATAAAGTGACAATATACAAGATGAACAAAACTGGATCGAACTCGTTGAAGTGAGAGTATATTCTCATCCCCAATAGCACTGCTAATTGCATTTCGTTTGCTTAAATACAAGTCAAGTGACAAAACAGGGGAGACAAAATACCCAATAAACATTTAACGTTATAAGTCGGAATTAAACTGTTAACGCCATGGCAAAGAAAGGAAAAGACCGATTTTTAATAGTAGTGTTTGCTCACATGCTCATATGCTCTTGTCATGTAAACGGTCGGATATTCTGAAAAGTTTGTCACGTAAGGCATTAAATCAGCTATACACAATTATTTGTTTACCTAATATAAGCGTTATCTCATCAAAACAGTTTCTTACAAAATCAAGACATTCATAATAAATCCTTTTTTAAACCTATTTTGTCATCACATTGAATTATGCAAAGCTTCCTCGTACATTTGTCATTAGAATTAAGATATTAGTGCAAATGCTGAAAGCTTTGATTTATACGTGACACGGGAATCAAAGAAATTTCATTTAAATAAAAATACGAGCTTATTTCGTTACCACACTTTTTTTTTAATATAAAACAGTCAAGTATATAATTAATTATAAATGTTGATCTGAGTGGAAAAGATAACTAAACAATGTGTTATAGCATTTGTCATAGTTGTTTTATTGTCATACCTTACAGTTACAATGAAGGTAATAACGTTGCTGACATCAAATTTAATTTTAAGCGACATCAATATGTGTCAGATCAGAAATATATGTTATTTCTAACTGAATTGTCGTAATGAATTTTCAATAAGTAATTAGTGATGTCTTATTGAAAATAAAAGAAATAAACAACTAGGAATGGCGTTTTGTTTAGAAATCACGAAAAATTAATAACTAAAAACCGTTTTGAAAATGAAGCAGGTCATTTAAGGTTTAAAGTGATTACTGAAAAAATCTCTTTTTAATAAGAATCATTGGTTCATTAGCCCTCTTTGAATCAGCTGCCATGATACCCACACAATCTTTGAATCAGCCATGAACTTGAAGATTTATTCTGAATATCCAGGTTTTGGTGTTATGCTACGACACGCACCTCGTTAGTCAAGAAATGCGGAATACTCTTCCATCGTCATTTATCAGGAATGACTGTAATATGTTTTCTGTTTATGAATAAATAACATCAAAAATGTGGTGCACTCTTAATAACCCGCGGAGTGGGTTATTTTAAAATGTGCACCACATTTTTAATGTTATTTCTAATAGGCAGAAAAAAATACAGTTATTTCTTATGATTTAATTCTTAATTCTATTTTAAATCGGAGTAAATCATGAAAAAATAACCGTTGATAACGTCAAGATCACATGACAAAACTATGTCTACGAGCTGATAAACAAAACAACGCCAGTCAATCAGAAGACGAGTTACATTCAAAATTAAATTATATTGTTATAAAAAGATAAATATCTTATAATATAAAAAACGATATAAGTTTACTTCCCTTTATCATATTTGAGCGGTACATTTCATCAAGAGGATTATTCACGAAAACCTTTTTCTGAACAAAACTATAACACAAAATAGTTTCCACAATAAATGAGTCGTTATAAGAAATATTATAGTGATGACGTACTTCATGAACTGCTTGTGCAATTCCAAAAATAAAATAATAATGACTAACTTTATCATGTTCATTAAATCAAATTCATTCGCTTCGCAACTATATTTCAAACCGATGAAGTTTTCTGTCAAACCTAAATGATACGAAGGATGAAAACATGTGTATTTATCACATGTATTGCATTGTTGCAGTTTCATCCAGATTAAGAATCAACGAGGACACATACAAACACAACATAATGATCATAGCGTTGATCGTTAAAATGTTATGAAAGAGAGAAAAACACGGAGACAATTCTCCCCATTTGCTATGCATAACAGCCATGTCATATAAATACAAAAGTCTTTAACAAACATTAAATTCGATAAAAGTTATGAGAAACATACGAATACCTCGTAAACTAGTTGTGCAGTCGATTTACAGATGCATTGAACTATTATTTGTTTTAACTGACTGTAACTCTGTTAGACAAATGTGCCATTACAGAATTTGCTTATTTTTTATGTTGTTTTTCACGGTAACAAAAATATTGTTTCTGCCAAGTGATAGATTAAACAAAAATAAACCAAAACAATTCGATATGTCCAAACATTTCACTGTTCTCATTACAACTGTCTTAAGAATATATTCCATGGAAATTTAAGAATTTCAATTTAAATTAAGAAGTTCTACAATAAAAGAAATGTTTTGACCACTGCAAGTGTTAAAATGAAAAATTACCGATACATTTATTTCGTCTAGATGTCATCTCTCTACAGTTTCTTTCATTATTTAAAGCAGCCACCAATAGACTTAGATCAGATGCATGATTTTAAGCTGTCAAATATTTGAAAGTCAGTAAAAGGTAAACAATAATAATATATCGATAAAACACACCTTTGTGCCTGAATTACTGGGCCATGCTACTTTTGTAAAGAAGAAAATGTTGTTTGAACTTTAACAATCAGAATAAGAACTATCTAAAGTTTTAATGATTGGTTTGGAAACAGTCATAAATCAAAGTATAATGAAGATTTTATTGAAAGTTCACAAGTAACACAGACACAGCACCAGGATATCGTGATAAATAAGTAAAATATCAATCATGCTATTAACGTATCGTTGTAATACACACAGAGGTCTGATTGTTGGTAATTACAAATATGTCCGACTTTTCGCGGTAGTTGTTTACCAATTGTGACGTCTACTATATCAGTGTTCTAGCAGTCCAGTCGAAATTGAATTATTTTCCCATCGGTTTAATTACTGTAAACAGCGATAATACCACAATGTCAAGTTAAATATATACGAGCTTGTATATAATCTTCAAAACAATTTTTCTATAGACATGTTATATCTGTAGTATCATTCAATAAAAAAAATCGATTAATTTATAACTATATTGAAAAACAAATTGACAAACAGTACTGATTATATTTAATAATTTACAGATTAAAAATTAACTAAGCTGAATTAATACAAACAAGTCATATAACTATACAAACAATTCAGTGGCATCACGTTTTATAAAAATAAAAAAATAAAAAACACCAGTTGTGTAATTAACTAATTATGTTCCCCAATATATAATTAAACCTAACATCTTCGTTGCCAAGATTATTTAAAATGGAAATATACACTGTAAATTACCCCAAATGTTTTTTTGTAGAACGATGATACCAAACACCAACACAAGATCAATACATTTAATAGTCCAACCAGCTTAAAGGTGTTGACTTGAGCAGCGAGGAATGTATATTTTAGCATCAACTACAAATACAATATACTGCAGGAAAGAAACACCAAGTACAAATGAAAGTTTTTAATTAGCCAAAGGATAATAGACTTCTAGTCTACTTAGACATGCAGTCCCACAAAAAGAGATATTTGTTTTTGATCGGTCGCCGTCGTATTTTTTCGATGTGAACGACGTGATCGTATAAAAAGGATATTTTCAACATATAAAAACTGAAATCAGGGTACAACAAGACAGTGGTAAAAGGATAACACATTTTATATTTATATCCATATATCTCACGATGAGATCAGGATTGAGTGACAAATTTTAGATACAGTCTAGAATGCTACAAAATGTAGACGTAAATACTCGAGACTAAGACACAATTGTTTTGTCATTAGTAAATAAAAGACAACAGTCAGCTGATTTAGCTTTTCCATATGGTATATATTAACTAATTGAAAAGATTATTTTCCTTTAAATTGTCCAGTGTTAATGTTTACTTTTCCAACGTGCATGCAAGCATATTGAATGAAATGGAATATATTAAATGATGCTATATATGCTAATTGTTTTGTTCTGTCCTCCAGGAGGTTTTCTAAGTTTGAAAGTTTTAGCTATTTTTATTTCATTGTCATTGATTTGTAACAGTGTTAATTTCACACGATATGTTTACGTCTTATCCTGAACTAAATTTATAAAGCGAACAATGATCAATTCGTGATGAAGCCAACACAAAATAATTAAAGATTGAACACTATAAAGTGACAATATACAAGATGAAAAAAACTGGATCGAACTCATTGATGTGAGAGTATATTCTTATCCCCGATAGCACTGTTAATAGCATTTCGGTTGCTTTAATGGAAGTGGCAAAAGAGTGGTGACCAAATACCGAATAAACATTTAAATTTATAAGTCTGAATTAAACTTTTAACGCCATTGTAATGTGACCAGGTGGAATAAGGCTCAGATAAATCGAATTGCAGAAAGTTCCGATATTTTAATAAATATAATATAGAAGGCAACGACAGATCTGAAATATACAGATAATGACAAATAAATACAACTTTACATATAAATGCATATGAATATATCATTTTGTAGCAAATAATGAATATTATGTTTAATTACACAATTGCAAATAAATAATAATGCAAAACTCAGTTAAATGACAACTCTGAATGTAAACAATTTGTTAATCAATGCTAATGAAAACTGTTCACTAAAGTAAGTTGACCATACTACTATATAAAATACTATATAACATTGAAAGTTAATTACAGGTAAATAAGAAAATATAAAGTTTGAAATGCAATTATCAAAGTAAATGAAACCAAATAAAATATTAAAGTCAAAAACATTTAACCATAAACTAATTTGAAAAACCCTTAAATGTAAATTCCTTATAATGCTGGCTACGGCTCTTGATGTTGTTTCTGGTGTTACTTATTCTGCATTGACAATATAGTTAAAAAGTACAATATATATAGTCAATAGGTGAACTGGTAAACTAGATAGAACCAGATAAAACAACTATTAAGTAAGGTAGTTTGTCCAATAGCCAGTGGTGAGTTAATATCAAAGAGCCCAAATAGAGTATTTTGGATTCATTGAACCATATAATACAAAATATGTTCCATATAGTAAGATCATTATAGTATAGGGTAAAATAGATATAAACTAAGTACAAAGTTGGGAATAATATCAAATAGATGATATGTATATTAATGAACTTGTCCACATACTCCCCAGCTAAGTATTAATCGTCTCGATAATGCAAATATCTATATCCACATACTCCCTTTACTATAATAATAAGTAACACAAAAAATAATTCACAAAAATAGGACACAAAAATTAGAGACAAAAATAAGACACACAAAAATAAGGCATAACTATGTACAACAAATGTCCTGAATAAATTTACTTAGAAAAAATAGAATTTGGAAGTCTATTTGGATTTGTATGTTTCCCTGCAGTTGCCCTAGTTGTTCGTCTTGGTATAAACATATCATCCGAACTGTCTGATTCACTGCTGTTATCATCCACAGATTGTTGTATATTGCATTTAATGACATCACGACGATTCAAAGTTCTTGAAACACCAGCGCCATCATTAGGTTCTACAGAGACGGTGTTTTCTGACAAACGCACTACACGATAAACAGTTGAGCTCCAAGTGTCTTGTATCTTATTTCTTCCATGTACACCACGGTTTCTAATATAAACTTTGTCATCGACACAAATTTCAGGATTGAAACGTTTCTCATCATGTTTAGTCTTGCGGTATTCAGCACGATCTTTTGTCTGCTCCCCAGCTTTTTCGTAAGCATATCGTAAACGATTTTGATGCGCAATAATCCATTCATCTAACGATTGATCAGTTTCATCAGTCTGATTTGTTCCAAGTAAAAAGTCAATTGGCAATTTAGGACTACGACCAAACAATAAATAATAAGGACTATAACCTGTTGTTGAGTTCTGTGACACATTGTATGAAAAGACAAGTTCCGGTAAATACTTTGGCCAATGTTTCTTCTTATCTGGCGAAAGTGATTTCAGAAGATTGTGTAGTGTTCTATTAAAGCGTTCACATTGTGCGTTTCTTTCGGGATGATAAGGTGTAGTTCGAGATCTACTAATTTGGTACAGTTTACAAAGCTGACAGATAACATCAGATTCAAAGTTCCGACCTTGATCGGAGTGTAGACGCTCTGGTACTCCATATACACAAAACCATTCCGTCAATAATACATTAGCAACAGTGTCTGCTTTCTGATCTTTCGTAGGTACTGCACAAGTAAACTTTGTAAAAATATCCGTCATAACTAATATATTTTCTTTTCCGTGTGCTGGTTCAAGAACAGTAAAGTCAATTGCAAGTATTTGTAACGGTCTGTTAGCTATCAAATGGCCCATTGCTGGTCTTATGGCAGGTTGTGGCATCTTTGAAACAATGCAACGTTCACATGATTTACAATAATCCTTGATATGCCTAAACATTCCCGGCCAATAACACCTGATTCTAATACTACAGAAAGTGCGCTCAATTCCTTGATGCCCTAATTTATCATGACAGTTCTTCAATACTTTGTCCCGTAACACGGCTGGTAAAATTAATTGTTTCAATTGTCCCTGATTTGGATCAATGATTACCCTATAAACTAAACCATCTACAACTTCAATACGGTCCCACTGACGTAATAATGTTACTAACGGCCTATCAAATTTCCGTTGCTCCGATCTCAATGGTTTACGTTTAGTGTTCCACATTTCAATAAATTTACCGACCACTGTATCCCGTTCTTGTAAATCTTTAAGTTCCTGTCTATCTAAAGTAGGGAGTGTCACGAATGCTTCCTCTGTATACACTGATTTCCTTAAAACAGACTGTATATTTGATGCTAAGTCATTTGGTACAACAGTTCCTGCAGCAAAAGTTTGAAGTAAATGTTTAACATCCTCAGATTTCGAAAGTTCTATCTTATCGTGCATACGGGATAATGCGTCGGCATTATTATTATGTTTAGCTTGTCTATATTTTACCTCAAAATTGAAAACGGCTAATTTCGACAACCATCTTTGTTCATGTGCACTTAGTTTTGATGTTTGTAAATAACACAATGGATTATTGTCTGTAAACACTGTAAATTTTGATCCAAGTAAATAATCTCTAAATTTTTCTGTAATTGCCCAAGTTAAAGCTAGGAGTTCTAATTTTCTGGAACTATAATTATCCATATTGCGCTCATTTGGCCTTAAAGCACGACTGGCATACGCAACAACACGCAATTTTCCATCGATATATTGTGATAAAACAGCACCTAATCCTTGCATACTTGCATCAGTTTCTAAAATAAACGGTTCATCAAACTTTGCATAACTCAAAATTGGAGCAGTAACTAAGTGTTCTTTCATAGTATCGAAAGCAGTCTGACAATCAGTAGTCCATTCCTTACCAAATAATTTTCGTGGATGAGGTGTAAATTTTTGAGCCAATTTGTGTAAAGGTCCTGCAATTTTACTAAATCCCTGTGTAAATCGACGGTAATATCCTGCTAAACCCAAGAAAGACTTTAACTTTTTAACGGTTGTAGGTATTTCAAAATCTTGAACTGCACTGATTTTATCTGGATCTGTATGAATTCCTTCATCTGAAACAACGTGGCCCAAATAGCGAACTTCTCGTTTAAAAAAATGACATTTGGAAGGCTTCAGTTTCAAACCATGTTCTCTTAATCTTTTGAATACAACTTCTAAACGTTTCAAATGTTCTTCAATATTGGCAGAGTAAACAATAATATCATCTAGAAAGACTAACAAAATGTTAAAAATCTCATCTCGAAAACATTGTTGCATCAAACGTTGAAATGTTGCAGGTGCATTGCATAATCCGAACGGCATTCGTAGATATTCGTAAAGTCCAAACGGTGTTGTGAAAGCAGTTTTCTCTATATCATCTTCATGCATCGCCACGACATTGTAACCACTAGTTAAATCCATTGTTGAAAACAATTTAGCTCCACTCAAAGCATCAAAGGATTCCTCAACACGAGGTAATGGATAAGCATCTTTGTAAGACTTCTGGTTCATTTTTCTGAAGTCCACGCACATGCGCAGAGAATTGTCTTTCTTTCTCACTAGAACAATAGGTGAAGCGTAAGGACTTGTGCTTTCACGAATAATCTTGTTTTCAACTAGCTTCTGTATATGCTGCTTTACCTCTTCATACTGGTTAGGCGGAATTCGTCTATACGGTTGAACAATCGGTACATCATCTACTGTGCGAATTTTATGTTTTACTGTCTTTGTATATCCAACATCAGTATCACTTTTCGAAAAAATGTCACTATAGTTATAAAATAATGTTTTTAATTGATCTCTCTGCTTGCTTGTTGTTGACAAATGGCTAATATCTACAGGCATTTCAAAATCTTCTATCTTTGACAAATTCACATCAGTTTCTGCACAATAAGCAATATCATGAATATAAATTTCCTCTGTATGACCAGTTCGTATAAATTCAACATGTCCTTTATCATGGTTTTCTACATCACCTTTCAATAAAATACCAACTCTAGTTCTTGGAGCAAGCCATATATCATCATCTCCAATATTAGCAACTCTAAAAGTTAATCGTCCATTTCGAACAGTAACAAACGTATGTACAACAATAAAAGTAGAAGGCAAGTGTCCACTTGTGTGTAAAGGTTCAACAACAGCATCATACAATCTCGGTAAATTCGGCCCAGTTCCATTTAAAATAATCACAGAATTTGCAGGAATACGAACTGGTGAATTAGAACAAAGTTTAACAAATCCAATAGTATTACAATGTTCATTTTTGTCACAAGCTTTAAAAAGTTCTCTAAGTTTAAAATTTTCGGCTATTTCGGTAACTTCTTCTGAATACTGGTTCCCATAATCTTCTTGCAAAAGTTTCTTACATAAGCTAATAACGTTCATTCCCAAAAGTCCAGGGACATTTTCTTTTCTCATACGGGTATAACTGTCAATAGGATCCTTCACAATCAAAACACCTCTGTTTAACAAACGTTGGCCCATAATGTCAATATCAACTTCAACATATCCTATATATGGTATACAAGTTCCATTTGCACCTTTCAGATTAAACGTAATATCAGTTTGTAGATCAGTACATTTCCTTAGAAAACGGTTATAAAACGACTCTGTAACTGTTGTAACAGTTGACCCAGTATCTACTAGACGGTTAACTTTAAATCCTGCAACGTAAGCAGTAACTGTTGGACATTTACCCACTAAACGATCAGCTTGAATTGAGTCCATATGGTTATCATCTACAATGGGACTCTTCACAGTAGACACTACCCGTTTCCCGACTTCTTGGAATTCACAACTGGACAGTCTGCAATCTTGTGACCTGGCTCATTGCATCTAAAACATAACAAAGTACGTCGTTGTGGCTCAAACCTATTGTATCTACTGTTATAACTTGTTGGCTGTTGCTTTGTATTAACGATCTTTGTTAATGTTTCAATCTGTTCACTTTGTTTTTGGACAATACCCAATAACTGATTGAATTTATCGGATTGTTCACTACTACTGTCAGTTTTATCCTTACTAGCGCAAACATCAGTTGTAGGTTCTTCTGGTACAGTATCGGTTGTTTCACTTTTCGTCTTTGTGTTGTATCTTTTATCTTTATATTCTTCCTCCTCGGACCACATAATAGCTTCTTCACGTAAATCTAAAAATGGTATATGAGATTGTGCACGCACTATTTGTTTCAGATGTTTTCTTAAGTAACTGTCTTGTACATTTTGTGAAAATTGGTCGCACAATGTTTTCTCTTTATTAGGCATCCAAGTAGAATCTTTATTTGTAATTTTACTCATTAAATCCATTAACACATACGAATATTCCCTAAGTGATTCATTTAGCTTTTGCACACGATCTAAAAAATTCTTCTGTTGTTTAGTAATATTATCCTTTACACCAAAGGCATCTTGTAAAATTTCTAAAATTTGATCTGGACTTTGTCGAACTAGATGAGAACGGTATTTCACTTCATCTTTAGCAGAACCTTCAAGTTGTAAATATATAAAATCCGCTCGTTCTTGACGGGACATCTCACGGGCATGTAACACAGTATTAACATCTTCAATCCAATCTTCAACTTGAAAATTATACCCAGTAAACTTTGGAACTTTTCTATCTTTCTGTACATATACAACATTCTTTTCGTTAGATGGTGGTCTTTTTACTTCATTTTCAACACTAGGTTTCCAAGAAAGTTCTTTAATTCTATTCTGCAATTCAGTCACTTGCTTTTGTAAAGACTTACAAGTAGGATTACTTGCCATTATGAACTTTCAAAACTATTGAAAATTACCACAAAAATATATACAAAAATTGCAAAAATACACAATATATAACTCCATTCTATATTCACAAAAAGTGAATCAATGCATAATTATAATCCAGCATGAATAATACACATAATCCAAAATGAATAAATCACATAATCCAGATTGAAAAAATACTAAACATATTTCATCATATGTCACCCTGTCTCACAATATCACATATATTCCAAAAACACATATATTCCAAATACAGAAAACAGTTACTTCATTGGTAAACGGTTTCGGCACTGTTATACATCTCCGTCAATGTTCGTCTTCAATCGTTAACTCAGACAATGTTCGGATAAGTCCGTATATATTCCGATAACACATATAATCTCCGTCACTGGTCGGCTCTTCCCGTGGATTTCCGGTCTGGTAGAAACTCCGTCAAAGTTCGTTCATCTCCGTGGATAGTCCGATGACACACACATTAACTTCGTAAATGTTCGGCTTCCTCCGTGGATACCCCTCTCAGCCGTCTGATGGAATGCCAGCAGTCATTGCCTTCTGGTTTGTCGACGACGCCATTTGTGACCAGGTGGAATAAGGCTCAGATAAATCGAATTGCAGAAAGTTCCGATATTTTAATAAATATAATATAGAAGGCAACGACAGATCTGAAATATACAGATAATGACAAATAAATACAACTTTACATATAAATGCATATGAATATATCATTTTGTAGCAAATAATGAATATTATGTTTAATTACGCAATTGCAAATAAATAATAATGCAAAACTCAGTTAAATGACAACTCTGAATGTAAACAATTTGTTAATCAATGCTAATGAAAACTGTTCACTAAAGTAAGTTGACCATACTACTATATAAAATACTATATAACATTGAAAGTTAATTACAGGTAAATAAGAAAATATAAAGTTTGAAATGCAATTATCAAAGTAAATGAAACCAAATAAAATATTAAAGTCAAAAACATTTAACCATAAACTAATTTGAAAAACCCTTAAATGTAAATACCTTATAATGCTGGCTACGGCTCTTGATGTTGTTTCTGGTGTTACTTATTCTGCATTGACAATATAGTTAAAAAGTACAATATATATAGTCAATAGGTGAACTGGTAAACTAGATAGAACCAGATAAAACAACTATTAAGTAAGGTAGTTTGTCCAATAGCCAGTGGTGAGTTAATATCAAAGAGCCCAACTAGAGTATTTTGGATTCATTGAACCATATAATACAAAATATGTTCCATATAGTAAGATCATTATAGTATAGGGTAAAATAGATATAAACTAAGTACAAAGTTGGGAATAATATCAAATAGATAATATGTATATTAATGAACTTGTCCACAGTAAAGAATGAAAAAGTCCAATTTTAAATGGTAGTTTTTGCTTACATGCACATGTCATGTAAACGGTCAGATATTCTTTTGTCACGTTAGGCATTGATTCAGCTATACACAATTATTTGTTGACCTTATATAAGCGTTATCTCGTCAAAACAGTTTCATAAAAAAATCCAGATATTCATAAAACATCCTTTTTTACACCTTTTTTTTTCTTCATCACATTGAATTATGCAAAGCTTCCTCGTACATTTGTCATTAGAAATAAGATATTAGTGCAAATACTTTTCTATGGTTACTGTATAACAGATTCGTAAAAAAAATCGAATTAACATGCTGTAGTGGTTAAGAAGTTTCCAAATTTTGTAAAAAGACGTCCATGTTATTCAATGTTGATGAATAAAGTCTGTCCATCATTTCTGCATTTGTCAACACTTAAATAACATTCTGAATAACCCCTATTATGACAGCATTGCCGTGTATTTAGATTTTTGCAAAATGTGATCGTGCCAAAATCAATGGCTTTGTTTCAAGTATATAAATGCTGACAAATAAAGCAACGACAAATGAACAACTCATTTGAATACATTGCAAGAAACCTGAAGACAATAAACTATTTCAAATTAATATTATATATTCGCTTACTTCATCACTTCATCAATTTTGATTATAACTGGTATGTCCATGCTTCAAACGATTTTATAATGATTTTTTTTCTATTTCAAAAGTATTTAGTTTATACCGGAATACTATGTACTGTACTAATGATGAAGCTTATACGAAACAGAAAATAAATAAAAAGCGATTACGCATTCTTTCAATTGAATTCCCGAAAGTTAAATTAAATCGTACGTTATGGTTATTTGCCGACAATTAATCGTTAACATTCATTTATTTAATATTTACGTGTTATGATTAATTGTTGTCCCACAGGGGAAAATTCTCATTAGATTCAAATAAAACAGAACTGTTATTAAGTATTATAGGTATTATGTAATAAAGAATTAAATTACAGGTCGCATACTTCTTTCACAGTTAATTTAATTGTTTAACACCAAGAAAGTGCAGACAAGAACCTTGACATGATATGATTTCGAAATGCGTAATATCATTGGCCAATAGAGTGCAAAAAAAATGCACTATACAAATCAAATGTAACTAGAATATGCCAATGGACAAGCAAGTCATCAACATCAAACAACCAGACAAAATTAGTGATACATATCAGGTTATAAAGAAAGTGATTCGTTTTACTGGAATAGATGATTACCGCTCTGAATTCTAAAGGTTTTGGCCGCGTTATACTTACATTCAGATGATTTGATAGGCCAAAAGCCTACATTTAACATTGTTCTGACTAAAAAAATATTCTAACCTATTTCGACAAAACAGGCCGTTTATTAACTGAAAAAAACACATTTGGTTTGATTAAGGTTATTTGATTAAGTGCTAGTAGTCATCAATCCCTGCTTTCGTATACAATAAAAGTTTTAAGAATTACATCAGACATTGTATAAACATGACTAACATTTCGTCAAACATTTGAGCACCATAATACCAATGGCTTGTACAGAGCAGTCACGACCGTCTTATTTACGCATTGCGATTGTTCCCTTTTAATCATCCGTAAATGACCAAACAAAATTTCAACGCAAAACAAATTCGGAGAAACAAATACAAAATAACAAGATAGACAATACATGATATCTTTTGCAAATTATATAGTAGCATGTAGATAAATATGAATTCAAAAGAAAGTAATCAATATCAGTCTTCTCATTTAACTTTTAATTTTACGTAATACAATATCAGAAAACAACCTTTGGCGCGAAATAGACAAATGAATTGTTAAATCGAAAATCCAAGTTCTTAATATTACATAACATATAACATTTGATGATTACTATATCGTTGCCTGGGGAATTTTGAGGACACCTTTCAATGAAAACAAAACAGTCATGTCACCACAGGAATAAATGCACAAAAGTCATCAACTGATTGAGTTTACATTTTGTAATCATTAAAAAATTGCCGTGACGAAATTGATTTATGAATAAATGTACAAACAAGAACTAGTAATTCAAAATTTCCAATTAAATGTATATTTGTTAGATGTGTAATCAAATGTCTTTCCTCATGCCTTATATTTCCGTACCTCAATTTAAAGCCAAACTGACAAGTCTGTTTATAGAAATATACTGTGTTACAGATTTGCACTTCAACGGATATAACTCCTTGGATGTCAAATATGATTTGCAGTTTTATTGAATTGATTACATTTATTCATTTTTAGATGTTAAATTTACTGTTTGCAAAAGTATAAATTACTCTAAATTATAGGGATTTTCTGGTAACTTAACAGAAAACCCTTGCCGTTTTTGGCACAACCTTTTTGATCTTTTGGTCCTCGATGCTGTTCAACTTTGTACTCGTTTCGGCTTTCAAACTTTTGTATCTGTGCGTCACACATAGGTCTTGTGTGGACAAAATACACTTCTGGCGTATTAAAATTTTGAACTTGTTGCCTTTTGTTGGCTGTTGTTCGTGTGATTCTTTGTCAATTGTGTTCTCCAATTTATTTATATTGTAGTCCTGTGTTGTCATTTTGATGTTATATTTCACATGGCCATAAAAGTGCGAGGTTTGGCATGCCACAAAACCAGGTTCAACCCACCATTTTTTCCTTTAAAAATGCCCTGTACCAAGTCAGGAATATGGTCATTGTTATATTATAGTTCGTTTCTTGTGTATTACATTATAACGTTGTGTCGTTTGTTTTCTCTTATTTTGGAGTGTAAATTCACATTGCGATAAGACTGTCACGGTACTTGTCTATCCCAAATTCATGTATTTGGTTTTGATGTTATATATATATGTTATATTTGTTATTCTCGTGGGATTTTGTCTATATGTGTTACATTTTAGTGTTATGTCGTTGTTCTCCTCTTATATTTAATGCGTTTCCCTCGGTTTTAGTTTGTTATCCCGATTTTGTTTTTTGTCCATGGATTTATGAGTTTTGAACAGCGGTATACTACTGTTGCCTTTATTTATTGGTGTTTTTCGCTTCTTTTTTTGTCTAATCAGACAATTAGTTTTGCTGTTGGATTAAGTCATTGTGGGGCCCTGTATAGATTGATGGTCGGTGTGAGAAAAGGCTTTGTGTTTAAGGCCGTACTTTGATCTATAATTGTTATTTTTGTATACTTGTTATCGTTGTCTCTTCGATGGAGAGTTGTTTCATTGGTATTCACACCACATTTCCTTATTTATACTGGAAAGTTAACGTGTAGCATTGTTTTTATATCTTAATATGATAGACACGATCAATAAGGATCAAATTATATGAATCGGGAACAAATGATTAAATTCATTTCTTTTAAATTAAGACTTAAAGTCACGCGTGAATTATTACAAGCTTATTTGGTTACCACACTTATTTTTCTAATATCGAATAGTCAAGTGTATAATTAATTCTAAATGTTGATCTAAGTAAAAAAGGCAACTAAGTACATTTGTAGTGTGTTATTGTATTTATTATGGTAATTGTAAGGTCATACCCTACAGTTACATTGATGCTTATTGTCATGTCGTTGCTTACATCAAATGTAATTTTTAGCGACATCCATATATGTCAGATCAGAAATATATGTTATTTCCTACTGAATTGTCGTTACGAATTTCGAAAAGTAATCAGTGATGACTTATTTACAAATTGAATGAATAAACCACATGGAATGTCGTTTTTTTTTTTTTTTAGAAATTACGAAAAAATAAAATGGTAAAAAAAAATACTTATTATAAAAGAGGGACGAAAGATACCAGAGGAAAAGTAAAACTCATAAATCAAAAATAAACTGACAACGCCATAGCTAAAAATGAAAAGGACAAACAGACAAACAATAGTACACATGACACAACATAGAAAACTATAGAATCGGCAACACAAACCCCACCAAAAGCTTG
>CM034351.1:57703031-57717216 GCA_019925275.1 Mytilus edulis | reverse complement strand
AAAGTTTTGTCGAAATTGATTTGTTTTCTCATCGGTTTAATTACTGAAAACAGCAAAAACAAGGCAAGTTATATAAGATGCTTGCACATACTGTTCAACACAGTTTTCTTATAGACATTTTATATATGTAGAATCATTCAATAAACAAGAATACCATTAAACAATAAGATAGAAAAACAAATTGACAAACAGTACCTAATATAATTAAGAATTTACAGATTAAAGATTAACTAAGCTGAACTAATACATATAACTACAAAAACAATACAGTGGCATCACGTTTTGATAAAAATTAAAAACACACCAATTGTATAATAAACTAATTATGTTCCCCAATATATATTTAAATCTTACATATTCGTTGCCAGGATTATCTAAAATTATCTAAAATGGAAATATAAATGACCAAACATGTTTATTTGTAGCACAGCAGATACTGATAATCAATAAAAAAAATTAAATATACTATATAGTCCAACAGGCGTTGTCTTGAGCAGCGAGAAATGTACATTGTAAAATCAACTATGAATACAATATACTGCACCAAGTCCTAATGAAAGTTTGAAACTCGCCAAAGGATAATAGACTTCTAGCCTCATGATACAGGTAGTCCCAAAAAAGAGATATTTGTTTTATCGGTCGCCGTCGTAACATTTCGATGTGAACGACGTGATCGTATTAAAAGGATATTTTCCCCAATATTTGAAAATAAACTGAAAACGGGTTACAACAAGACACATTTTATATTTATATAATATATCTAACGATGAGATCATATATGAGTGGCACAATTGGATACAGTCTAGAAAGCTACAAAATGTAAACGTAAACACGTGAGGCTAAGACACAATTGTTTTGTCATTAGAAAACAGAAGATAACAGTCAGGTGTTTTAGCTTTACCATATGACATATAATAACTAATTGAAACGATTAGTTTGCTGTAAATTAGCCAGTGTTTATGTTTTCTTTCCCAACTTGCAAGCATATTGAAAGAAATGGAATCATTTAAATATGCTATATATATGTTAATTGTTTTGTTCTGTCCTCTAGGAGGTTTTCTACGTTTGAATGTTCTAGCTATTTTTATTTCATTGTCCTACAGGGGTTGTGAGATTTGTAATATTGTTAATTTCACACAATATGTTTACGTGTTATCTTGAACTAGAATTATAAAGCGATCAATGATCAATTCATGATGAAGCCAACAAAAAATAACTAAAGATTGAACACTATAAAGTGACAATACACAAGATGAGCAAAACTGGATCGAACTAGTTGATGTGAAAGTATATTCTTATCCACGATAACACGTATAATAGCATTTCATTTGCTTAATTCAAGTTGCAAAAGAGTTGTGACAAAATACCGAATGAACATTTAAAGTTTGAAGTTGAAATTAAACTTTTAACGCCATGGCAAAGAAAGGAAAAGACAATCTAACTTGTAGTATTATGTGATTATCTTTTTTTTTTCATAGTAGCACGTTTTTTTTAATGTGGGATTTAAGTTACATTTCTATTGAGTTCAATGTAGTTTAGTCAAACAATTTTTAATAGCATAGGTGTTTTTAACAAGGATGTGTCCTACATCATGTATGTATCATTACATTTACAACAGAAATATTTTAGAGAGCAATTTCCAGTGAAGCTTAACGGAAAATGACAGTCATAACAATGATATGATAAACACTAAAGAAGGCACACTATTGTACGGAACATATATGAAAACATTATATTTTAATAGTATTATTATTTTATAAGTACATTTTAGATTACTCAATACAGGGGTTCATGTGTTATTTACCTCAAATGCCTCCTGGAAATTTTAAATGGTAGTTATTGCTCACATGCTCATGTCGTGTAAACGGTCAGATATTCTAAATATGTTTGTCACGTTAGGCATTGAATCAGATATATATATACAATAATTGTTTTACCTAATATAAGCGTTATCTCGTCAAAACAGTTTCATCAGAAAATGCAGATTTTTATAATAAATCCTTTTTTTAAACGAAAATTGCATAACATTCATCACATTAAATTGTGCAAAGCTTCTTCGTACATTTGTAATTATAAATAAGATGTTAGTGCAAATGCTGAAAGCTTTAGAGAATACGTAAAACGGGAATCAAAGGACTTTCATTTAAATTTTTAAAAGTAACAAAATCACCAAAATAAGAATGCTTTAAACCGCAAATTTTACTCGAGTGATTTAAATTGCTTAGCTTAAGGATGTTTGCGTACATACTCACGATTATACCGATATCTTGAAGTCAAACCACCCTAACAAATATCAAAACAATCAGATTTTACATTCAGCCTAATTTCAACCATCAAACCAAAGTCTATATATATGCAAAGGGACCAAAATGGTCTTCAATTAGTCTGTCTCTTGTATTTCTGTCTTTCTATTTGATCATCTGTCTATGAAGAACCACTATTCTGACACTGATATATTCAATTTCGATGGTGAATCTTTTTGCACAAAAAATATATTCATGGATGTAAACTTATCAGATTGATAGAGTGTGGTTTGCCTTACTTTGACAAAATTTGGGGTTATACTACAGAATATTATTAGTTGACCTAGATAGTGTAAGAAATGTTTACCGTGAATAAAAGATGTCTAAGCTGTGCTAAGCAAAACCATTTTGGGAGTTTTCGTTCTTCAATGCACGTCCATTTTTTTACTTCATTTGGCCTTAACATGTTTTTTACATTAGAGTCACTGATTTGTCCTTTGTAGGCAAAACGCGTACCAGGCGTACATAATGTTGATGCTGGTATATGTGACGAATTCGACCTTATTATATTAAATGTTTATTTCTCTACATTTCAAGTATTTGTGTAATACTTTTGTTTATGTATATTCTAAACATCAAAGACTGAGTCTGTATACACGGCTTTTGATTCTGGCAGAGTATTTTCTGTAGTAACTTTGTAGAAGATTCTTTAAAAAATCTTATTAAAACACTGAAGTGTTGAACTTTAAAAAGTTTCCAAATACAGTATAACGACGTCTATGGTATTAAATTTTGATGAATAGAGTTCATTATTTCCACAGTTATCATTACTAAAATAACATTCTGAATAACACAAAATATGACATCATTGCTGTTGATCTAGTTTTTGCAGAATGTGAGCCTGCCAATATCAATGCTTTGTTTTAATACATAAATGCGGATGAATAAAGCAACAACAATGAACAACACATTTGAATGCATTGCAAGAAACCTGAAGTCAATAAACTCTTTCGAATTATTAATATATATTTGCTAAACTTTATTAAATTTGATTATAACTGGTCTGTCCATGCTTCAAACGATTTTATTATGATTTTCTTTTCTATTTCAAACATATTTAGGTTATACCGGAGTACACTGTACTGTGAAAGTGACGAAGCGTATACGAAACAGAAAATAAATTACAAGCGATTGCACATTCTTTCAATTGGATTCCCGAATGTTAAATTAAATCTTATGTGACGGTTATTTGAAGACAATTGTTCGTTACAATTCTTTTATTAAATATGTACATGTCATGATGAAGTGTTGTCACAAAAGGGGAAATACTCATTATATTATAATAAGTGAAACTCTAATAAGGTATTATGTAATAAAAAAAGCATTTAAGAGGTCGAATACTTCTAACACATTGTATTCAATTACATAGCACTAAGATAATGCTGCACATAACCTTGACTTGATATGATGTCTGATTTGCGTAATATCTTTTGACAAAAGAGGAAATTGTACTATACAAATCAACTATAACCGGGAATATATCAACGGACAAGCAATTCATCAACAACATTGAACCAGACAATATAAGTAATACATATTAGGGTATAAAGAAAAGGATTCGTTTTTACTTGACGTAGGTATTTACCGTTCTGATTTTTAGAAGTTTTCTCGTAGTAATACTCACATCCAGACGATTGTATAGTCAATTAATCTAATTGTGATGAATAATAACTCACTGACCAAGTCACAGATGTCGACCTCCTTTAATTGAAACAATTTGTCTAGCAACAATATTGTTAACGATTTATATTTGATAATTTACTTGATTTTGCGAAGTGTGTGCCTTGTGAAATTTGCTTTTGTTCAAGGATAGTTATGATCATAAAAAGGGACATTTAAATGAATGCCGTGATCCTAATAGCTAGTAAACTATTTCAAATTTATATAATACATTTGATATTCTTCATCAAATTTTATATCAGTTTCTCTGTCCATGTTTTACACAATAAAGTATTGATTTCTTTTAATAACAAAACATTTAGTTTATACTGAAATCTATTGTTATACCAGAATATTTAAGCTGATACGCAATAGCTAATAAAGTGCAAGCGACCGAGCATTATTTGATTTATATTCCCGAATGTTCAAATACAATCCTTCGTGATGATTATTTGACGACAATTTAACTTTTTAATTCTTTTTATTAAATATTTGCATGCCATAATAAAGTGTTTTACAGAGAGACACAGTCTTATTAATTTAAATAAAGCCTAACTAATTTGATGTTTTATGGAATCAAAAAATCGAATTAAAGGTAGCATACATGTAACGCATTTAATTTCATAATAGCTACACACGTAGACAACGCAATCAGGTACCGTGACAGTATATGAGTTCCGTTAATCAGTCAATTGCACTTTACAAACACTACAAACCATTAAAGTCTGAAATGGCCTATATCTGTACTGGACTGTACTGATTTTTACTCGACCAGTCTGAATTGGTCTGACTTTTACTTGACATTACTCGACCCCAGTCTGAACCATACTTGACTGTACTGAATCGTATTTGACCCTTATCTTTGCCGTTGAAAATAGTCTGAACTATTACTCGACCAGTCTGAAACAGTCTTAACCCATTCTCGACATGTACTTGACCTATTTTTCCAGTCTGAACCATACTTAACCAAAGGTCTGAACAATACTTGACCAGTCTGAACAATACTAGACCACACAACTGTTAAAATAAATTTCTTTTTAACTTATATATATAACAACAGCCAACAAAATTTATAAAAAAATTAACCTTATAAAAGAAATATATCTCTGATTATATTTAGGATAAAAAAAAAAAATATTTTATATTTTATATATAAAAGGGATAAAATTAAATAAATAAATAAAAGTGTTTTTTTTTATTAGTGGTGAAATATAAAGTATAACCTCTGCTTGGGGGCAAACTCATAAATAAGATCACACCTGGCCAGAGGTATTAAATTCTAAATAACATTGATTCAAAATTGCAACATCCTGTTTAAATTAAATAATAAGGCCTTTCGAATATACATATATGTACTAGATAAGTAATTCACGAATTTAAGAAAATATGGTTTTCTTTTTACCTGTAAAACACACATGTACTGAGGTAATAAGACCATATTAAAGTGCTTTATGTATGCCATGTTAATTTGACAAAAAAATACTTAAATTAATTGAAATATTTTTTTACTGTTACTTTGGAATACATTTCCTTTTTTAAAAAGGTTATCAAGGATTGCTATGGAAATTCTATTATCATGATTATATTAAATTCTTGGTTTAATAAAACAAAACAATTAAGCTCTCATTTTTTTTTTTTAATTTATTAAGTTGTTTTATATAGTTTACTATTTTATATATATCTTAATAAAAACATTCACTGCATTATTACCTGAACTCAACTGACACCATATATCTATACTAGGCTTAAGTTAATGGTGAAAATAGTCCAGTTACCATAAAATACTTCCGAAATATTTATAAAATTTTGAATAATATTGAATATATACATATACATATACGTCATTATGTAAGTGTTGATTAATATTGAGTTGAAGTTATATTATGATTGATTATTGTGAAATTTTAATTTCAATACTGTATTGAATACATTTTTAATTTCAAGTTGCTGTTCAAATTTCATTTTTATTAAAAGAATTCCTAAATTGATAAAATTCAGTTGATAGATACAAAGAATAGGTCTAGTATGTTAAGACTTGGTCGAGTATGGTTCAGACTAGGTCGAGTATGGTTCAGACTAGGTCGAGTACGGTTCAGACTAGGTCGAGTACGGTTCAGACTAGGTCGAGTACGGTTCAGACTCGTATAAAATGGTTAAGTACACATTCAGACTATTAAGTATGGTTCAGACTACAGTCGAGTACTATCAAGTAAATCTCAGACGAATTCATACTGGTCGAGTAAAAATCAGTACAGTCGAGTACAGATATAGGCCATTTCAGACTTTTAATGGTTTGTAGTGAAATCAACGGATACCCGGGAATATGTCCAACAACTCATCAACACCGTATAAATAGTTTATACATGTTATCCGTAAAAGCTAATAAAGAACAAGCGACAAAACAATATTTTAATCAAATTCCAGAATCGTCAAATTAAGCCCAACGTGATGGTTATTTGACAACAATTTATCGTTTTCATTCTTTTATTAAATAGTTACATGCTATAATGAAGTGGTGTCACAAAGGGGAACAATCTCATTAGATTTAAATGAAGCCCAGCTCTTGGAAGTTATTATGCAATCAAAAAGAGAAATAGAGATCGCATACTTTTAACACGTTAAATTCAAAAATAAAACACATTGATGACGCGATCAAGAACCTTGAAATGATATGATTTCCGATATTTGTATCATAATTGGACAGAAGAGTTAATTGTACTATACAAAAGGATACCGGGAATTTCTAAAAAAAAAAGCATCAACACAGTAGAGGCAGACAATACTTGTGATATACATTTGGTTTACAAGAAAGTAGGTTCATTAACTTGAAGTTAACATTACAGTGTTGAATTCCAACGTAAATAAGCAGATTTATCCTCGTATTTAGGTTGGCAAAGTAATTACATTCAACATCAAAATAACTAAAACAAATTAAATATTCAATTCAAAACTGTGAACAAACTGGCAGTTTATCCACCGAAATAATTCAATTCTGATTGAATAATCAGGAGTATCATACATGCAATACTGAAGATAAAATACACATATAATAAAGCAACTGCGTTACACAGAAAATAACTAAATGTAAAATTCTGTATATGTACAGCTATAAGGAATAATACAACATCCTGTTGAAATTGTTCACCTATAGTTTGTCATTGCACAAGGTCTTACTTTTCGCATGTCATTGATTCGTTACAAAAATATAGAAATTGAAATAATAAGTGCTGACTTCAAAGAGGATCGTTACTTAGATCGTCTATTTATCACCTATAATAGACATAATGTTTAAATTATACAACTAAAACAATTTAGTCCAATCAACAGACATTAAACATACAACTTTTATGCATGTTTGATGATTGAAGATTTAAAAACGTTTTGTTTATGATTGGACAAAAATCTTCGCCATGATAACAGCTTCCGTAGAAATAATATAAAAGCTTAAAACCCTTGTATAACACATGTATCATAACTATCAAAGATATGAAATATTTATCATGTAAAACGTTTTCTGATATAGATTCTCATTTTGTTAGCTTTAAAAATTCTATTTTACACATAGATTGTGATAACATTTCAGTTATAACAATCCAATATTACATAAAACTATGTACATTGAAATGCAATGATTTCAATATCATAAGTCGTCCCTGCATGTGACAAGCGGAAGCGTTTTGTTTTAATACATTTTGCCGCAAATGTAGTTGATATTGTGTTTAGTTTTTTTTCTTTTTTTCATTTAACATATGAACATACTTCAACCTGAAATGCTTGTTTTCCAACTTTTGATTTCTAAACCTGTCGTTTTCTTTGTTTGCCGACATTTCTATCATACCAAGTCCAGATAATGTTTAAAGAAAAATGGAAAAAAATGATAAAATTGCACATCAAGTGAAACACATTGGGTACTATTATTGTTAATAAAGTATGATGTGTCATTAGATTTACTTCGGCAGGTTTTGATTTTTTCCTTGATCAATTTCTAGACTAAAACAGGAAGATTAGTTATGCGTAATGTTTCGTCCATCACTTAATAAATCATGAATATTGCTGATGTTGTGAGATGAAAGCTGTATGATTTGATTGAAAGCAAACGATGCGTTAAAGGACAAAGTTCACTAACGGCACAAAATTACCTAAAATATCGAATTGTTCATAAAACACCAACAAAAAATTACAATATGGGCTGTAAATGGGTATATTTCAACAGTATAAATGCTAAAGTAATCAGTGCGTTGCATATAAGTACATACTATTCTCCATAGTAAGCCCATTTTGGACCTTTTCTCAAATATATGATGATTGGGTGTCTTTTAAGACATTCAAGCTTTAGAAACAACTTGGTCGCAACCTACGATCAAAATGATTCCAATCTTGATATATAATTTTTCAATATTAACAAATTTAGAATCGTGAATGGTAGCCAATGTTAAATATGCCAACGAAAAGAATTATGTTGGTCTTGTTTTACACAAATTGACCTTAAAATAAAAATAATGTTTATTAAGAAGGTCATTGCTTCATAAATGATACTTAGATTTTTTTCTTTTAACTTTAAGCTGCTTGTTACTGGTCATATTATCTATGATCAATTGTGCAACTGTTTCACATTACAGAGTTCAAAACCAATTTCAGGAATGATATGAATTAACTTCCAGCCCTTGTAGAATATCAAATTATGCATCATTTTGTTCATGTTGAAAACATATATGAGAAATTGTGCTATATATGCATATGATTTATAAAGAAATTACAGATATGTCAATTTAATTATATCAAATTTGTGTTTGGCAATAATGACACCAGGCTATTACATAAATCAATATTATAGAAAAATCAAATTTCAATCAATCTTTCGAGAAACGGTCTCATTGCTATTAAACCAGTTTAGCACAAAATTGTAACTTTCACAATTTTCTATGGGAATACATTTGCGGTTGAACTCTAGAAATAGAAATATGAATATCTTGCTTAACGACCTACAATGCAAGCAAATTCACAAGAGCATTCATCAAACTTTATTATGACAATCAAAATGTCAGTTTAAACAAGAATTAAAACATCTTAGATAATAATTACAGTTAATAACATGGCCGGAATCATTATATCAGATTGTTAGCATAGAAGATAATTTACTTAAATTTATATAATCCAAAAGGGTATCATCAGCTTAGTTGTCTTGAATTAAAACACGCATGCTATAATTCCACTTTGATAAACTCAGAAAGTATTAAATCATAACCATAATTCAAACACTGAAGGGTTAAATTGGCTTTGTCTATTCTATGTTGAATCCTTTTTGGCCATACAGTTTCTACAGTGTTTCAGTAATTATCTTTAATTGTGATCAATTCTTTAGGTCGAGGCTTCTGGTAAAGGTAGATCCAGATAAGTACAATGGACGTACGGGATTTAGGTATGTGTTATTTTCAGATAACTGTACAGAGATATGCATGCTGTCAAATTACCAATTTTTTTACAAATGAAAAATAACCCACATGAACCCCGAGTTTAAATATGTAACAATCTCAAGTCAACGTTCGACCTTTGGTGAGGAATTTAACCACCATCGTAATGTTAATTCTGAAAGAAAGAAAATAACTGTCACTGTGAGAACAACCATACCCTGACATAGAATAGCAATCTTAAAACACAACAGAAGAACAAAACCATATCAATTAATGTAGATTTGTTAGATCGACACATATGTAATATTTTTGTAGCAAAAATACAAACAGTAAAATAAAAAAAAGAAGACCAAAGCCAACATTTTTAAACTGATTTTTATTGTTTGTTCTTATGTTATACTGCTATACCACTGTCCTAGGTTAGGGAAGGGTTGGGATCCCGCTAACATGTTTAACCCCGCCACATTCTGTATGTATGTGCCTGTCTTAAGTCAGGAGCCTGTAATTCAGTGATGGTCGTTTCTTTACATATTTGTTTGTCGTTCAATTTTTGTCCATAAATAAGGCCGTTAGTTTTTTCGTTTGAATTGTGTTATATTGACACTTCGAGGCCATTTATAGCTGACTATGCGGGATAGACTTTGCTCATTGTTGAAGACCGTGTGGTGACTTATAGTTGTTAATTTCTGTGCTATTTTGGTCCCTTTTGGGGAGTTGTCTCATTGACAATCATTACACATCTTTTTTTTAAATATTTAACATTTCAAATAAATTATGTTCTTGCAAATCATCAAATCAATCTGTTTGCATTCAAAATATGAAATGAAAAATTAAATGATTTCAATTTTATTATATCATGTTAGTGTTTCGATTATGACCATGATGACATTCTAACATTTCACCTATCAATACAGTCATTCAAACTACTCGATTGAATCAATCGGGAAATGAACTTCTTATTATTATATGATTTATTTCCGAAAATGTAGCTTACATTTGATACTTTTGCGGTTTACTTATTGACAAATATACTTTAGTAAATTCACTTTTAACCAGATACAAAATGCGGAAGAAGACATTGTTTGCTCGCAATAAAATGTGCTTGACTAACACGTATTGGTACATATGCAAGTAATGCATTTACACAATGTTTGTTAATATAGAAATGCATAGGCTATCCATCGTTAACTTCTGACCTTATTTGGGGGATCTGGCCTAAAAAGAACTTCACCAATTGAGTAAATACAATATAGATCAAATGCTCTAATTGATATATGAATCATTAATGTGGCTTAATATATATACATCATCGTTTTTGTTTGCCGAGTAAAACTAAATTATATAGGCATAAGCTGAGGATTTATATTTGAACTAAATGACGTGACTGTTTACTCAATACATTAACACATACAAACCTTAAACATATTGCAAGATGTTTCAAGTCATTAACACATTTTAAAAGAAAATTGTAAATGTACTTTATTGGATCGTGTTGCAAACATGCAACATTGAATTTGGTTAACCGAAAACTATTCAGGTCATTATATAGTGCATACACAGGTTATGATATATAAGCTTCATATCAAAAGAAAATTACGAACCAGCAGTCAATATTTTTTCCAATCTAATTATGAAATGTCAAGGCTTAATCAATAAGGATAGAAACAAAAATGCAGCAAAAATAATCGGTTTTGATCGTATTCATAGTAGTACGTCACATGAAAAAAAAAGAAACAACCTCCCTAAGGATATTTTAGTATATAAACTTGTATTTGCTACCGAAATCTTACAACGTAACCAAAAAGCGAATTAGAACATCGCGTCTTTTTACAACTTTTATTTCAATAATATATTGTCATGACCTTAGTTAAATGCGTTAATTATTGATACAAAAAACGTGTATATGTACTATAAAAACGAAAGAGCCATAAGGTAGACATGTGTGAATGATTGAACATCACAACAAAGTGTTTTTTATCGATTAGAACAAGAACAAGGTAATACAAATAAATTTAACGATGATAATAACTATCAATCAGATACTTAATAATCTAGAAGTAAACACCAACGGTCACCGAACGGCTTTTAATATTTAACGTGCTTGTATATAAGAAAAATATATCTTCAGATGCAATGTGGCAAACCGTTGAAACACATTGACTGGTGAAGTACCTGAACAATTCAGGATTTTAGTACTAGTATTCGATTCTGTCTTGTAGCAGAACAATTTAGAACCCCATGTGGAATTATTGAACGCGTGTTGTCACCTAAATGGACAAAGCACAGGTCAATTGAAAGACGCTTCTCGATTAGCCCTTCGGAGCATCATGCAAGGCATTTAGGATACAGTCCGTTTTGCTCAATCTTAAATGCTGTATCGTATGACTGATAATAAGTTCTTCATTATGCTTCTTTGGACTTAGTGTGGTCTGTCGTTCTTCAATTATGATTCTCTCATTCGGGTTTTCAGTAGTATTGCTAAGACCTGACAAATATACAAAGACAAATATACCTTTGCTATAGATCGTTGATACATTTTGATTATGAAACTGAAAATAATAGAATCAAATTAGAAATATACTCTATGCAATGATTACAACTAAAAGGACTAAGGGTAACGTGCTGGAAATATAATATGACAGCATAACTTTTTCTATAACTCGTTCATTGTTATGATCAAAGATATGCTAATATTAGTCAATAAAATAAATAACATTTCAGTGATAATATTGAACTAGTAAGAACTTTCAAAACGTAAGTTAAATATATCAAATTATTATATAAATTAATGTGAGACTTTGAAATATTTTATTAATGAGTTTATTTAAATTATAAATGGATGACATATTCAACAGTGTATAACGTTATCTGGAGTTGATTCTCATTTTGTTAGTTATATTTGTTTTGTTGTGAACATGCATTTTAGAAAATTTGCAATTATAAATCTCCAATCCTGTTGTCGTTATTTTCTTTTTATGGACTCATTTTAAAAAAAAAAAAACTAAAAACATTATTCCAATCAATAATAGGCTTATATTTCCCGTGCAAATCAAATACATGTCCGTTTCCGTGTTTAAGAGTTTCATAGTTTTACAAATGTTTTACTATTGAGCAAAGCAATAAATAAGTTGGAATAAATGAAACAGCACACAATACCTTAAATGTTTCCAGCTGAAACTTAGAAAACATCTCCTGTTAATTAGGAATAATATATACCAAAGAAGGTAGAAACTCATATCAAACCAATATAACTATATATATTGTGATAGCTACGGATACTCTGTTGAAAGGTCAATATACCAATAATGTGATGTAAACACTGTTTAATCAACCATGTGTCATCAGACAATATTGGTTGGTTTGTTAAAATAATTTGTTCTTGGTCAGTTTCTAGGCTAATGATTTATTTGTACAATAAATGACAAGAAAACCTTAATCAAATTACGCTTAATGCGTAGTGTTTCATTCTTCGCAAAAACAATATGAATGTTGGTGTTGATGTGAAAGAGGGACGATACCAAAGGGACAGTCAAACTCATAAATCGAAAATAAACTGACAACGCAATGGCTAAAAATGAAAAAAAGACAAACAGAAAAACAATAGTACACATGACACAACATAGAAAACTAAAGAATAAACAACACGAACCCCACCAAAAACTAGGGGTGATCTCAGGTGCTCTGGAAGGGTAAGCAGATCCTGCTCCACATGTGGCACCCGTCGTTGCTTATGTGATTACAAATCCGGTAAATAGTCTAATTCGGTAGGTCACATTCATGAAAGGGAAGGGGATTGTAGTTACGACGTAAGGAACATATCCGATATCATTTGTGAAACGGTTATTCCATAACGGTCAACCAACTCGTGATGGCGTCTGTAAAATTTACGAAGGAATGATTTCAACTTCACCATTTGGAACTCTTGGTTTAATAGCTTCCTTGTGAGCAGTAACCCTCTATCAAGAAAATCATGATAGGAAATGCAAGCACGGGAATATCGTATCAATTGGGAGATATATACCCCGTATGCAGGTGCTGCTGGAATGTTGCTACTTAGAAATGGAAAGTTCACAATTGGAAAGCTGAAATCATCTCTTTTGTCGTAAAGTTTTGTTTTCAACCGACCGAATATATGAGATGATACGTGTAATGCTGTGGTGGACAGCAAAGCTGACCTTTGGTGTAAATATAATGATGGATTTGATTTTTTTTAATTGTTCAACTATATTTTCAATTTATTTTTTGTAAACCTAGATTGTAAAATTATTGTATATAATTTAATAGTATCAAACCCCTATTTCAACTTTGGAGAATAGAAATACAGACATTTATAGTTAGAATATATCATGAAAAACACATAACTATGTTTGGTCTCGCTACTTAGTTGTTTCAGCAAATAAAATAAAAGAACATAAATTAAGGAGCTATAATATGCAAATTAAAACAATTTGATATGCTTTCCAACATAAACTATTTATTTAAGTTTAATTCCTAAAAGATTTTGATACATACATATATAGTAAATATTAACGAACAGTCATTGATAAAACTTTAAATGTGTCCTGTTGTCTTAAAAAAAGACTATATTTCAGATATCTCTATCTATATAAATGAAATACCATTATTGTGATATTGACATTCGACAGGTTTTCTCAAGTAGGAATAGGGTAAACAGGTAGTGTGTCATATCTTTTTTTTTTATATACTTTTAATATGTTTTATTAAGCCAATGTGAACTATCATAACAGATAGGTCATACTTGCAAGAACAAACACATATTTCTCAAGCACTGAAATAGTACAAATGCAGAAT
>CM034351.1:57449197-57702931 GCA_019925275.1 Mytilus edulis | reverse complement strand
GGTTAAAAGGAAACCAAATTAATTTTGCTGAGAATACGTTTTACTTTTGCTTTATTTAGCTTCAAACTTGCCTTTTATATCTTTGCTTTACTTTTTGAGATTCTGTTGTCGTTGTTTAATTTCGATCGCATCATTTTATTAAGAATATAAATATGCTTGGTTAATGTTTTCCCATATTATCGAATATGTGTCAGTGTCCAGGCGACATTAAGTGTTTCTATCTTAAATGCGCATTAATAGATATCAATGAAATTAGGAATGCAAGGTTATCTAAATGTATATTACGACAAGATATGAGTGCTCTGATATACGGTCAGTACGCAATTAATCTGAATAACTCAGATTGGCATTGATGGGTTCTGCGAAGTAATCTGTCCATGATCAATTTATGTTCTGTTAATCTATTTGAACAAGAAAACAACAAATCGAAATACTAGTCGTGCGTTAATTCATCAACTAAAAGATGGTTAAATTTGCTGATGTTGGGAGATATATAACAGTATTCGCTTAATGATGTGGTTGACAGCCAATTAATACCATTGTTGTATATAAAAAGAAGGAAGTGGTCGAAAAGAGAAATTTTAAAAGCAAACAATAATTATGATTTAATATCTGCTTTGGTTTCCTTGTTTAATCTTCTGTAGCAACATATTCTATATTTTTATATGCTTAAATTATGTTCATGCAAACAAATTATCTTTTCACCACGAAAATGGCCTACCGAATTAGACTATTTATCGGGTTTGTAATAACATGATCAACACGAAGGTTGCCACTGGTAGAGCATGATCTGCTTACCCTTTTGTAGTAGCTATGATTACCCCCAGTTTTGGTGAAGTTCGTATTGCTTAGTCTTTTGTGTTCTAAGTTGTGATTTTTGTACTATTATTTGTCTGGGTTTTTATTTTTTAGCCATGGCGTTGTCAACTTATTTTCGATTTATGAGTTTGTCTGTCCTTCTGGTATCTTTTGTCCTTCTTTTACAACTCTTTTTCAACCAAAGGAATATCTTTAACCGAACTTGGCTTGATTCGATGGGATATAGGGACGGATCATAACCTTTGATTCTGCTTTCATCCTAGTCCTATTTCAATTAATATAATTGTAGCTAAATTTATAATTTGTTATGACATTATTGTGTAAACTTTTACAGGGTAATACATTTAAGTTGACTTTACATCATCCTTTTTCGATTTCTCTTTTTGGTTAATACACCTCTTTGGTACATCTCCTGATGAGGTTTTTTATTTATCTTTCATTACTTGCAATTAACTGGTTCAAGAGCTCTAATGTTAGTATTCCAGGATAAGGGTAGTGTGCACATAATTTGAAAAACATGTTTATCATATAACGATAAGGAGATAAGATACGTTTTGTCTATGAGACAACTGTTTATCAATAAAACACCAGTGATGAGTATGTATATTCAATGTTATTTCAACTGATCGAGCGTAGATTACGTTTCAATTTACATAAAGACTGTCTATTCGACGATGTGTGTGTTATGGACGATTGCCGATACAATTCTTATCATGATTTCTAACCACCTATCAGTGTCACAATACATATATACTAAAGAACTGAGTAAGCAATATGGGCGAATAAAATAGTTTATATGTGCTTAGGCAGAGTATTTCAAAGTAATGCATTTGAATTAGCTATTGTGTTATTTTGTTTGCAATTTTCTGATTGTGATATTTATTCTAACGTGATTTATAAGAATAGATAAATAGAAGATTAAATATTCAGACAATTTTGTTCCTTAAATGATTAAATTCGATTTGCAAATGATCCCCATGCATATCCAACTTCCCATCAAAAAGAGCATTCGGAATATGAAAGGAACAAAAATATTTCAAAGCGTTATAGAATATCGAAATATGTATATTTTGTAACTGATTTCGGCATACCCAAATATTTGCAGATTCTAGATTTCCTTTCTTTCGAATGCAGACCCAAAACTAGGTAAAAGTCCGATTCAGCCTTTCCCGCCATTTAAAAAAAATAATCTCAAATGAAGCTTCACATGTTATCAATATTTTACAGTTTATTTGCTCATTAACTTAAGCTTTTATGAACTAAAGTATCTATTTTGAATTCTTTACCTCTTTTTAATGTCACCCCAAGTACATCTCTGTGTGAGTATTTCAATGCATGTAAGAGTCACTCATTATTTGCATTAAGGTTGTAAGAAGTTAATTTAGTAAAGCAAATACTTTAAAGTTCACTTTTTAAAAAACATACGTGATATTTGGTAGATTGTCGTTAGTTTGTTTGTTTTCGTTTTAAATATATTTAATATAAACACATCATTTTGGAAATTTAATTTTTACTTACAATTTAAACGTGTCATTTAACTTGATTGCAGTTATCTGATACAATCGAAAAGGATTAGCCTAAGCTTAGCAAATGCGCCAAAGGTTTCATTAAGCTGCAATAAGTGAAGAACAAAAGTGTTTCTATCTAAAATTTACAAACATCTCCGAGTAATAAGCATTTATAGATATTACAGAAAGTAGAAATGCAAGATTATCTAAATGTACATTACGACAAGATATGAACGCTCTTATACACTGTCAGTACGCAATTAATCTGAATCAATTAAATTGACATCGCTGGGTTCTTGTGAAGTACTTTGTCCTTGATCAATTTATATTCTGTTAATCTATTTGAACAAGAAAACAACAAATCAAATTGCTGGTCGTGCGTTCAATCATTTCCTAAAAGATGGTAAAATTTGCTGATGTTGGGAGATATATAACAGTATACGCTTAATGGTGTGGTTGACAGCCAATTAATACCATTGTTGTTCATAAAAGAAGGAGTATTCGAAAAGTGAAAAATTAAAACCAAACAATACTTTTGATTTAATTTCTAAAAAATGTTTAACGTCGATCTTTTATTATTAATAATACATAAATTGCATGTCCCTTTCTCAGTACGTATATTGATATACATTATGTTTTTTTTTTTAAATATTGAACAGGACATTCCTATTTTGGTTTTATTTTCTTATCTTCCTCAGCAACATCTTCTACATTTACATATGTTTCAATTTTATTGAAAGAAACCACGTCTCTTTTCACTACGAATATGAACAAACGAAGACTATGTATTAACTGTGTTAGAACATAAGCAACACGACGAGTTCCACATCTAGAACATGATATGCTTAACCTTCAACAGCACTTGAGATCACTCCCAGTTTCTGGTGGGGTTTGTGTTGCTAAGTCTTTAGTTTTCTATGTTGTGTTTTTTTAACTATTATTTGTCTGTTTTTTTTTTATTTTTTTATTTTTTTAGCCATGGCGTTGTCAGTTTATTTTCAATTTATGAGTTTGACTGTCTATCTGGTATCCTTCGCCTATCTTTTACAACTGCAACAAAAGGAAAATCTTTAACAAAATTTGGCTTAATTCGATTGGGTGTAGGGGGCGGATCAAAACATTTGATTGTACTGTTTATCCTTGTTCTATTTCAAATGATAGATTGCAAATTCACTATCGTCCTGAGTAAAACTAGTAAACCAGTGTGGTCATTTTGATATGAAACAGTCATTTACTTTTGAATGGCTCTAAAAGCCGTAACAATATATTATAACGTCATACTCGGTTTTTCAGTAAATGTTCTGACGTATCCACTGCCGTAACAACAGTACTGTACAGACATTTCGATTTCCGTTAATTAAAATCTGTTATGTCCGTTTTCAGACCGTTACATGTGTTAATCAGTCGCTATAACTTGTAAACAACAAAATCATACTGAATTTTCTTAGATGCACCGAAAAAGTACAAAATTACAGCAAGCAAACTTTCTGAACAATATGGAACTTTTTCCTCTGAGGATGAGCCTGAAAAATATACCGACAGCTTATTCCCAAATTGCCAGAACTGATAAAGTACAAATGATGGCTATTAAACCACTATATGTGTCTTATGATTAAGACATTATGCCGTTGTATTGTGTTAATGATACAAGAAAATTTATGAATAAAATAAAAGTAAAAAAATGCAATTTATAATTAAAGTATTACAGCCTACTTTCTATACGAAAAGACTTGCAGTTACATTCTACAAAGTTTTTCAGAATTGAAAATACATACGAAAATTGATTAATGTATAATGTACTTGTTAAAACATTAGATGCACACAGTTTTACTGAACTTTGTCATTACAATGACAATTACAATTCCGAAGGTAGAAAATCGTTGCGATAATAATAATGTGTCAGGTATCATTAAATCAACATCATTAAGTGAGTAAAATCAAGATCCCAAAGAACCAAAATAATTCAAAAGAAAATTCACTATTTCTAAGAGTACAGTATGTTCTGCTCATTTGTCGAAATCTGACACAAAGCTGTTCTTAATTCATATTCCGGTTTTAGATTATAAAATGTATTTTAAAAGTTTGTTTTAACTCCTTCAGGTAAATCTGACCTTGAATAATCTTTGTGGTTCCTTTTTTTGGTTAACAGGTACCTAAATTGTTTCAGTATTGTTTTTCTTTGTTCAAATATTTCGTTATGAGGGTTCCCCCAAAGGTTAAATCTAGAATATTGCATAAGCCGCGATGAAAATGACAGGACGAAAGTTTGTTCTTTTGAGGAAAATCATAATGATAGTAAACAAAGAAATGAAAAAATATATATCAACAATCGATCAAAATATTAAAATTAATAGCTAAATTAAAAATGTCTATAACACACAAAAAAGTTACTTGCAATGTATGTTACACCAACTGTTTAAATTTAGTGGTGATCTGTCCTATTATGACCATGTATACCTATCATGTCTGTTTGTTTTGTTCACATATAGCTGACAATATAACTGTATTGTATGCTATGTCACACAAGTGAAAGGTTAAGCTGGCTATAAAACCAGGTTTAATCCAACCTTCCTTACATAAGAGCATGCATGTACTAATTAAGAAATATGACATGTGTTATCCATACGTTTGAATTTTGCATTTTGCATTCCATAAGAGACTTTTTGTTTGGAATTGTCATGGAATGCAGGATTTTTTTTTATTTTACTGCTGAAAGTTATTAGACATTATAAGACCATAAACGATTATTGATATATAAAACAGCTATGTGGCATATGAACACAAAATAATACATTATCTGATATACATAAGACATTACGTAGACTGCTAACAATAACACGTACAAAAGAAGCACATACACAATTGTTTGTTTTTGGAAAATAAATTAATATTTAGCTGTCATTTATAATGTTTACATATTTTCTTTTAATTTATATTTTAGAGTAAAGACATGACAACTAGTTAAATAAATCAACACACACTAAAATATTTAATTTTGCAAGATCCTTAAGGACATGAAGAGAACAAAAAAGATATTGGGTATACATCCATTACACACAAAAGTACCTGTATAACAAAAAACACCAACATGAAAGAAAAAGGCGCTTTTTTATGTTCTGCATCTTTAAACAATTAATAAAAATTATCCTTCCATGCGTCGAGAGTTGTAAGGCATTAGTTTTACCAAATTAATGTAGGTTATAAAGGATTGATTAATATGGCTTTTATGTATCATATATTATACAAAAGGTAATTATGTATGTACCAGTGACAAATATTCCTTCAATTTTATTTTAAAATGTTAAAGTAAAATTATTTATGATGACAATGTGTCAAAGATTTATCGCTAGGATTGATATTCATATTAACAAGACCTATGATACAACGCGAATGGTTTCCCCTAGAGAAAAATAATCTATCTAGTTTAAATTGTTACATGAATGTTTAAATTGTACTATTGAATTCATAAATGAGAATTAGAACGTCGTGTACTTTTACCACTTTTAATTCAATAATATATCACATAGTTAAGGGCTACTAAGAAGCGTTGACATGTTATTCTTTTCTAAATGCGTTAATCATTGATAAAAAAAATTGATATGCACTATAAATGTTATGTGACATATTATCATATTAAAGGTGAATGATCCTGCAACACACTTAAAAGGGTTTTTTCAACTGAAAAAAAGCTATTTGTATCTTTATACGTACAACCGATATACATGTATTGTACTTGAGTTTTAGATTTGAACAATAATATTGATCTTAACGTAATCTGAAAATCTGAACGATGGATAATTTACATATACATTGTCTTTCAATTTGATAATAATCTACGGTTACACATGTATGAGCTCAATACTTTGCAAACAAATGTGTTTTCAGCTAATTAGGAAATAATGTTCAGTAGCTTCTAAGACAAGTCAGTATGTTGATGTGTACAGGTGTATAAATAGATACTTAAAAGTCTGAACTTGAAACGAACAGATAATAAGTGACTGCAAACTGATTGTCTAGAAAGTACTGAATTGGACCTAGTTGAAAAATTTGAAAAGAGAAGATTATAAGCAACAGTCGTATGTTATGATCATGATGATACGATATGAAAATCCCTTTTGAATTAATCTCAAAGTTTCTAAAGGGATCATACAAGCTTCATTTGTATAATTGAAAATGAACATCCAGTATTTTGGACAGTGTTATATTTGTTGTTCTCATAGGATTTTGTCTAATGCTTAGTCCGTTTCTGTGTGTGTTACATTTTAATGTTGTGTCGTTGTTCTCCTCTTATATTTAATGCGTTTCCCTCAGTTTTAGTTTGTTACCCCGATTTTGTTTTTTGTCCATTGATTTATGAGTTTTGAACAGCGGTATACTACTATTGCCTTTATTTGTGTAATTTTCTAATAACATTTTCTGTCAATCTTATCTGTTCCATTTGACCGCAACTTTTCAAGAGTAAACGTCGTTGCATACATATACGTAGAACTGTATATTTATTCATATATAGGGAGTACCAAATTTCGTTGATTTTGTCTGTAAAAGGAAACCCAGAACTGGAATGGTCAATGGAATGTTTAAAGATATTTATCGACAACTAGAGCTACTCGAACTCGACTCACTGCGGAAATATACTTGAAACGGGATAAGTAAAAGAAATCTCTTGCAGAGCAGGAGCATGCAACAAGGCCAACTCGTGTATTAAGTGTTTTTATGTTGCTAAGAATTTTGTTTTCAGTAATGCATTCAAATGAGTGATCTTTGGCCTTTCGTTATGTTTCTTATGTCTTGTCGATCTGTCTATCTACACTGCGACGAGAAACGGATGTCCTGTTACAAGGTCAGTGTTCATTAATCTATTTCAAAACAAGTTTTGATTTACAATGAGTCATGCAATTGAGTTGTGTAATCTAACTACTCGTTGTTCAATTTCTATGATAATCTATTTCTATAACACAATAACAAGAAGTATTACACCGAACAAGTAGTCATGCGAAGTATTTCATCCATTTCGAATAAACTCTTCTATTTCAGTCACTATTACTCTTTCAAAGATATTTGGGAACCACAAAAAAACACATTTAAGGATCAACAAAGGGTGATGATTAGAACTGACTGGTGTCTTTATTTATTTTCTGAAGGTGGACACAGGTTGCAACAAATTTGTTGGTTCTCATTTTCGAAATATTATCTTGTCAACTTTTTCTAGGACGAGGATACTTCTGAGCTTCGTTACTACATTTGCAGTTCAACTGTTGCAATTATTTGCTTTCGCTGTTCAGACGTGTGGAAATGATCAATATTATCATAAATATGTTAAGTGTTGGCCTTGTAAAGGTGATCTTGTATATAGCCTACCTCATGTTGAATACATTCCTTTTAAATGACAATCAACTATTTTATTTCTCAGGATCCGCTCTCATGAAATACTTTATATTTAAGTTTAAGAGAGCAACAGCATAATCTATCAGAAAACTGATTAGTCGAGTATCATTTTGGTGTTCTATACAAGTACTACCAAGCGATACTGTATGTTTGTATACTTAATGCCTGATCAACTGAGCGATACATACCAATTCATTAGGTGAATTTCACAATCAAGTAACAGTACACGGGATCGTGTTACGATAATGGAAAAAATATTCATGGTTATCTATGACACAGCTATTCACAAACTATTAACCATCATGTAACGGTGTCAGGGGAAAATCCTTTTGAAAGAACTAAAAGTTAGACACATGTGGTCAGTTTAGTAGGTAAATCAATATGAATAATCAATAAATACAATAAGAATAAGACAAGCAGCTTTTTATCACACTGTTAATTACTAACAAATTACCTGTAAAAACCAAGGCAGAACATAAATTTCAGCATCATTTGCTGTATTTCGAAAACATGTGCCCTTTATAAATATAATTTAAACTAAATTAACCACTAAATCAATGTTATTTTATAACTTGTATAGATTATTAGCATGACATTCTTCAATTCCTATCACTAGAGTATAATAGAATTAATGAATACTAAATCAGAAAAAATGAAACTTGATAATGCAATTTATAAAATACAAACGTATAGTCTCGTTATCCACATACTTGTAATTAAATTCTAGAACGAAATATTTTATTTACAAATAATGTTCCAGCAGCATAAGAAAATTGATTATTGAACTAGTTGAATTATCACATGAACTAGTTTGTTTGAACTATGTCAGAATAATTGAAAATGGCATTTTCAAAAGGAAAATAATCCCTACGATTAAAAAAATTTATCACATGTCATGATATGTTATATAAATACCCTTGATACACTGAAAAACATCCGCTTTGCATCACTTGAATAATATATAAGACATGTTCAATCCTAGAGGGTGTCATCAGCTCATCATCAGTGTACAAGTTACATGATCCATTATAACAGCATTGCTTTTTGTTTAATTCCCCATCACAATCTCTTTCTGTTTCGCTATTGTTCATAAATATCCTGATGTGTTTTGTATATATCATCATTAGGTTTGGGCTACAAGGCAGCATTCACACCCACAAAGTGGAAAAGGATTAATATAAGTTGCGAAACTTGTTTCCAAATCCACTATAAATAAATATGTTTAAACAAATTAGGTTTGGGTTTGGGGTTTCTTGTCAATGCTAATAAATAAGTAAAACCTCGAATGTATTACATGTTTAAAGGTGTTATTTTCATCCTTTCGCTTTCGGGCATTTCTATTCAAGAAGCGGCAATCGATCATGCTTTAAATAAATTGCATAATGTTAAAGGTAAACTATTGACAATTGAGCGAAAATTAAATGTCGCGTACTTTTTACTGAAGAGACATGTATTGTCGAAATGCGCATCTGGTGCAGGTAAATAAGTACCGTTAATGTAATTACTACCACTGGGGCGATACCTCTGCTTGTGAACTGTTAGTCCCCGAGGGTATCACCAGCCCAGTAGCCAGCTCTTTTGTACTGGCATGAAAATACGGATTTTGTTGTGTTAATAAAATTTGCTGTTACAAAATGTAAGAAATTATTATAAATTAAGGATGTTATCTCCCTCATGCAAAGCTCTGATTCCTTTAACGGATTTGGCTATACTTTTTGGACCTTTTGGATTATAGCTCTCCATTTTTTATATAAGCTTTGGATTTCAAATATTTTGGCCACGAGCATCACTGAAGAGACATGTATTGTCGAAATGTGCATCTGGTGCAGGACAATTGGTACCGGTAATATTATTAAACATATTTGAATAAAAATATAGCATCCGGTTAAGTCAATCGTGTAGCCATGAACAGTTTTTTTTTCATCTGAAACATGAATATCATTTGTCACAAAAAGTATACATTTACGAAACAAATGAAAGGATATATAGGAAATTATGGGTAATTGATAAAGCAAAAAAATAGTATATCAATGAAGCATGTGCAAGTGGCTATACTTTTTGGAACTTTTGGATTATAGCTCTTCATCTTTTATATAAGCTTTGGATTTTACATATTTTGGCCACGAGCATCACTGAAGAGACATGTATTGTCGAAATGCGCATCTGGTGCAGAAAAATTGTTATTATGGTAATTTGATTTTCAACAAAAAGCTCTTGTTATAATATTACTGGATGTTAAGAAGTTAAATTACAACTTGCCTAATACAGTAACTGCTGACTCTTTCAATTCAGTGTGTCAAGCACATTGAACTGACTGAAAAAAAACGTTAGATAACATCATGCTAGTCAGTATTATGAAACCGAACGAAGAGTTCGTATTTAAGTATAATGTTATACCACTGTCCCGGGTTAGGGAGAGGGTTTGGATCCCGTTTACATGTTTAACCCCACCACATTATGTATGTTTATGCCCGTTCCAAGTCAGGAGCCTGTAATTTAGTGGTTGTCGTTTGTTTATGTGTTTCTATTTGTGTTTCGTTCATTTAGTTATACATAAATTAGGCCGTTAGTTTTCTCGTTTGAATTGTTTTACATTGTCATTGCAGTATGGGCTTTGCACAAGGTTGAAGGCCGTACAATGACCTATAGTTGTTAATTTCTGTGTCATTTTGGTCTCTTGTGGACAGTTGTATCATTGACAATCATACCACTTCTTCTTTTTTATATAATAACTTTAAGGTAAACATATTCTTCTTCTTTATATAAATGAGTATCAAACTCATATCTATACTATTAAACGAGAAGACCTCATTTTGTGTGTCGCTTCTCTTCCTTCCACAATAAATTAATCATCATGCCTCTGTATTCTTTAGGTAACATGCATAGTCGCATTTGTCATCCATTCTTATGATTATTCAGATTGAGTTATTTTGGAAGAAAAACTACAAAATAGGTGTCCGGATATTGTTTCCGTTATCAGACTGACTTTTAGTCATAGATAAGACTTCCGGTTTGAAACATGCATAAGAACAACCAATCGTATAATAGATTACAAAAATGAAAAAAAAAAAAGGCCAATCAGAGCGTTCTCCAGATCATGGTTTTTAGATTGCAAGTACCACAACTATTATACCTCCTTAGAGACAATTATGTTTTCGCGTTCATCCACCTGTAAACTAAGATTATACTACTATAATATACAGAGACTCTCTGTATTCTGTCTATTTTTTTTTCCTGACATATTTACTATCTAAGGGGTCATACCAGTTGCATATGTATTAAAATAAGTAAAACATGAAGAAACAAGAATGTGTCCATAGTATACGGATGCCACATCGGCACTGTCATTTACTATGTTTAGTAGACCGTGATATGGTGTAAAATCTCTAATTTGGCATTAAAATTAGAAAGATCATATCATAGGGAACATATTTACTAAGTTTCGAAATGGTTAGACTTCAACTTTATCAGAAACTTCCTCGACAAAAACTTTTAACCTGAAGCGGGACAGACGGACGGACGAACGAACGGACGAACAAACTAGAAAAACATAATTCCCATAAATGGGGCATACAAATTTATTGTTGAAAGTGAAAACTTTAACCTGAAGCCGGACAGAAGGACGGACGAACGAACGGACGAACATACTAGAAAACATACAATTTATTGTTGAAAGTGAAAGTAGTGATTTGGCCAAATTGAAAGTAGGGTACAGATTAGAGGGAGGCAGGACTTATTCGGGACGTCGGGATCGGGTGTTTTTAGCTCGGGAATTTGGGATTGATATTTACGGGATGCGGGAATATTTGTTTTTTAATTTCGGGATGTCGGGATATGAATTTCGTTAAAATACGTACCTCGGGATTTCATGTTTTTAAGCCCGGGATTTCGGGATCAGGGCCCATCAGACCACCCCTCAAATGAGCCTTAGTCATACGAGATTCAAATCCTACCATTGGCATGTTAATAGGGCTCTCAAAAGGGAAAGCACTGATGGATTGTCATAGAAGTACATTTTATTAGAATAATAATGGTCTATAAGCAGTTTCATTTATTTCATGTTTGAAGCGGTGCAAATTTTTAATATAATTTGACTTTTACCAAAAAATGCATTGTACCAAAGGGGAAGAATGATTGTAGTATAAGGCCAGAAACACGAAAAATTATTAAATTTAACAGAAAGGAAAAATATAACGGACTTTGGAAAAAAGGGAGAGGGCTTTTGATACCTTAAATGAAATTCTCCAGTCATAATATCTTTTACAAAAATTCATCCTACAACAGTTTACAAGCTGTATTTGCCCGCGATTTCGCGGGTGTGTTCTAGTCAGAAATAAATTAAACATAGAAAGTTTTTCCAGATACATGACTTGATTAATATAAAATCACAACATAAATATACAGCTAGAACATTAACTGCCATGACCATAAGACTACAGTATGTTGCGGTACTAGCATGAATAAAAAAAACATAGTGTGGAAGAATAAGAAACCAAATCCAACGTAAAACAATTAATAAATTGATAGGATCGACAATATAACAACGAATTATTGTAAGATCAGTACTTGCGTTTTCTTGTGTAAAACAATATTGAATTAACACTGTGTCATCGCTGCGTTTTGTCCATGATCGAGGTCTTTATCAATTATATATGTATACTGCAACTTGTAAAAGACACGAAAACTAATATTGAATTAATAGTCATGCGTAACGTGCCAATCATCATTTCGAAGAACGAGGATGTTACTGATGCTGTAAGATTTGAATATCAAACGCTTTATGGTGTTTTAAGTTGTTCTATTAAGTTATACAGTTAAGGTGTTAATACCAATTAAGTGCTCCGATAATGCCCGCGTCACACTGTCCCGATTTTTATATACGAAGGACATCCGAATGCAAAAACTGTAAGTTCGTACGAAGTTGGTCCCGATCTCGTTTAAATACCAAAAAGTGACCGCAGCAAGTACGATGAATAACGAAGTTTATAAGATGGTGCCGAAATTATATTCGATAGCAAAAGATGGACATACGAAGGTTAACTAAAGACGGGTATTTAAGCTTCATATTTCAGCCGAAGCCTACACGATGGATCACGAAGGCTACACGATGGATTACGAAGGCTACACGATGGATTACGATGCTGGCGCGATGGCCATACGATGTCTCAAAGACGTCATGTACAGCTTACGATGCATTTAAATTATATGCCGAAGGCATCACGCGTTTTAAATTGTTTGATCAATATTGAATATATATTATATTGTACATTTCACGCTCGGCATTGCCTTGTTTGAACTGTAAAATGTGTGCACTAGTCTGAATAATCACCCATAATTATGCCCATGTTTACTGATCTATCTTAAAGGTAAGGTAATGGGTTCGTTGATCCCTTTTATTCAAAAAGAGCTCTTTCCAGGAGAATATCATAATAATATAGACAAAAGGAAGGATGTGGGGAAAGCAACAAATGCGGCAAAATCTGACATATATAAAACAAAATGGTTATGGAGTACACATTCGTGTGACAACAACTCAGACGATACATAAAAAATCAGAATAATGAATAATAAGTTGGTTTCCCTATATACATGTACCTGCAGTGTTGGTGTACGAGGCGCGTTTATGATTTTCATTATGTTACTTGATATGAAAAATTGACAAAAAATAATATTTTACTTGTAAAAGTAAATACTGAGCCTGTAATAGCTGCTCTTCTTGTTTCATTTGAATTAATAGAAACAACGCTGTCGCCTTTCTTGTTCTCATAGAATCATATGATATGAGCTCCATGTTTTGTGAACGTCTTTCTTAACTGTCGTATAAGACTACCAGTGCATATCGCGCATGGCACTTTAAATGTATTTTAGCGCGAAAATTAACTTACATTTAGCTGGATTTATTGCCGTCGTAGTTTCATCTTATAGTACTTTTATTCGATGGCAACACGACGGGATTACTAGGTCTTCACAAAGTCGTGTTGCCATCCTAAGTCCTTCGGGTAGCTTGGTGATTCATTCGTGTAGACATCGTAATGTCAAAAGTGCCCGATGGAAACGATGGAAACACGAATGCAATACGATGTTCAAAGATGCATTCCCGGTGACATTACGATAGTGAGGATGGTGATACGAACTCAATACGAACCCTCATCATCGAACGCACCTTCTAAAAAATTTAGAACCCTTCCCGAAGTTGTCCCCGAAGGCTAGAAAATGTGGCCGATGGTTCTACGATTGTTAAAGATTGCACTACGAATAGCCTGATCTGGATATACATTATTTTTAAGCAAATTGTATTGTTTGGAATATGTATTGTACTATAATATCCCATTATTGTTCCATATAGAAATTTCCTTATGAAATAAATGAGTACATCCTATTATTTTAAATAATCATGAAATATACTTTGTTTTCAATTATTTTATTCTGTTTTATTTCGATGTTTTTGTTTAGGTTTACGCTTTGGATAAGTTGTGGTTGCTACTTTGTTTATCATAATCATGATGTTATTGTATCAATTCAAACATATAACTTGTTTGCTGTCTTAATTGATCATGTTCGCGCATTCTGCATTCTATTTTCATTTTAATAATTTAAAACGTATCAATTTCGTTACTGCTCATTTATCAAAAACATTAAGCAAAAATTTCGTTGATAGTCTGTCAGAAGATTAATTTGACTACCGTTTTTTTACTCATGATGAGTTGCAGTCTTGTTGATGTGCAGGCCGCATCTCTGAAAATTTTCCATACGCATTCTTTAATCATGCCTATTTTGATGTTATCATTTACAAGTAGAAAACATAGCGCTGTTAATGTTTTTGAATTTGTCAAAATAAACTAAAAGAAGACTTTGACTATAAATAACTGTAGCAAATACTCAGAAAGATACTCCGATTTATAGTAATAATGAATTTAAAGGAATATGAAACAGAGATTCGGAAGCTACTGTGACAGTATAACCATGTTGGGTTGCAAGATCATTACTTTAGGGCAATCCTGTGATCAACATATAATTGACACTGTGTCATCGCTGAATTTTGTCCTTGGTCAATTGCTTTAGCAATTATACATATGTACTACTAAATGACAAATGACTAATATAATTTTTCTAGTCATGCATAATGTGACAATAATCATTTAAAAGAACTGGAATATTGCTGATACTGTACGATATACAATTTATCGTGTTCTTAGGTTACCCTGTTTAGGGAAACATATAAAGATCATATTACCAATGTAGTCATTAAAACAAATGAAATTAATCTAAAAAAAACTATCAAGCTTCTCTTTACTGTTTCAATCTATTTGATCAAATCGTTTTAATCACCAACGTAGTATTAGGAATAAAGCAGGAAAAATAATGTGTCTTCTTATATCATTAAAATTGCAGTTAAGTTCTACATGTTTTAATGCAAATATGAAAATATAAATTTCTTAGCATTTGAAAAAGATTTCTTCAAAGAAGGACCGATAATGTGTGGGTCTTTCCTTGGACAATCTAGCCACCACGAGATTATTACTAAGGAGTAGAATAAACACATTTGCGAAATATATCTGAGTCGTAAAGACATTCGACTACATATCTTTCTTAAATGCACCACCATTCTTTAATTTGTGTGTTTTGTCTTCAAGTGTTGTTATTATAATTTCAAAATATCATCGGTTGCTGTTTTGAGAGGTAGACGATGACAACATATTAATCGAGGTAAATATAGAAAACATTCTGACCTAAAAGAAGAGTTTTCTGTTCTATATGAAAATGGCGTGTACTCATCTTTGTCAAATAAAAATAAAAACGTCTCCGATATATTAACACTGATAGATTTCAATGAAAGCATAACACGAATTCGGAAACGTACTGCGTTAATGTAAAGATGCATGGTTGCAAGATCGGTACGTAATTGATCCAGTAAACAATATCGAATTAAAACTGTCAGCTATGGTTTTTATGACTAAATTGGACCATGATCAATACCTTATGATTGTGTACCTCTAAACGACAAGAGGACTAATAGCAAATTTTTTTTCATGCATAGTATGTCAATCTTCCTTAACATGTTTATGCCGATGTTGTTAGTGGTAACAGTCATACGCTTCATCGCGATCTTAAGTGACGCTGTCACCTGATATATTAAGAATTCACAAAACCATTTAAGGCATTAACACAAACGCTTGAAACTAGAAATTCAACTAAATAAACCTATTATATTTATTAAATTTATAAAATGTCATCATGAAAATCCACACGGATATTATTTGGAAAGATTATTATAATTAAAAGTCAAATAGGAGTTATAATTATAAAAATGAAGATGTGGTATGATTGCCATTGAGACAACTGTCCATAAGAGACCAAAATGACACAGACATTAACAACTATAGGTCACTGTAAAGTATTTTGATATAGATATTGATACAGATATTGATATAAATTGTATATCACATTTATAACACATCTTTAAAAATACATTTAAAAGGTCATTGTACGGATATGCACAATACTTCCAAAAAACTTCCATTCCGTTAAGACTATCGAGAAGTTTTGTGATAGCAGCCAAGATTCAAATGAGATCGTTCGATGGAAACGCCTGTGTAAAATCAATGACGCTTATACGTAAGAACAAACTCTGATCGGATCAAAGTCAGAATAACGTGTCTTTGTCTATTGACAAGTCTTCCTGCGTCGTCATTCTATGTTTTCTGTTCGTTATATTCTGCTCGTTGTGTCTGTCAGGTATAACGTCGGTTATAACATGTATAATTTCTAACCCTTTTACATGTTCCCCGTCCTAGTATGCATGCAATTACTTGCTTTTTGATGTTGAATACAATCTGTTCTTTATTATAATCATTGTCTTTTGTTGATCAGAAAAGAATTTGCTAGCAACGTTCAGTAAAGATCTTGATGAAATGGGTGTCAATATATATATTGGAAAAAAATGCAGCTTCATCTCAAATATACCCCTACAGAAGGGTACTAATGAAGAATTATCAATTTCGACATCATTTACCTTACTTGCCTAAATGTTCCAAACAATTTCAGCTAAATGAATCTATTTATGGATGATTTGAATATATGTTATGTTTAAACTAAACATCCTGTATTGGTCAACACGTTTTATGATGTCATCACATGCATCAATAAAAAAATCATTCTAGGAAGAATCTTGATCATAGACTCAATTTAGGACAACAATGTAACTTCTATTATATATAAAACTGAAAATAAATTGTAATATAAATACATGTAAAAAGAATATTAGAATATCTGATAAAATTAATAAAACTTGTTTAAATATATAGAAACATGTAAAATCACAAAACTAATTGTCATATTAATGGCGATGACATTTACAAACTCAATTACTGCAATCATGTAAAAGCATTGTTTAAGAAACGTAGCATTGATATTCTATACTAAAAACAAATTAATCTTTTCGTAATTGAAATAGTTTGAAATAAAATGTATCAAGTAACGCAGATCAGAAATATTTGCAATGAGACAGCTGTTCATTATAATCAAATAAACTAAACGTAAAGAAAGGATACAAAGTGCAATACATATTTTGTCACTTGATATTTAACAAACAACAATCAACAAATCATTAACTTAAATGACAAATAACAATGATAATAGACGGCAACTTAAAATTGGTACTAGTAGTCACGTAATTGTATTTGTCTGACATAGGACTTGCACATAAGGTTATACCAGGGTTTTACGTATTTGTGAGCCTTTAACTTATAAAAATTAAAAGTTAAAATTGATCAAAATACTTTTATTTTGTATTTGTATTGATCGAAATACTCCGGGAGTAGCTAATCTTTCTTTCCTCTTAATGCTCTTTATCTGCGTACTTGATGACTCTTTTGCAGATAAAACGCTCGCCTCGTGTACATTGTAATAAGCATGATATCAATGATGCGTTATTTTTATATTAAATAGTGATTAACTGAAATTCAAGAATTGCTTTGAAGGGACGCAATTGATGACTATAAAATTGCAGTCGGACAAGAAACTGTGCTGCCGCGCAAATATAAATCCTGTGAAAGATGATGAAAACTAGTTTTACACATTACGTAAATTTCCATCAGTGCATCTGTCATCTAATTCTTTTTTTCAGTAACGAGTTCGAGACCAGTATGAAATAATTTTCACGAAAAGTAGTTGCAATATGACTTTTCAAATGACCACATGATCATATAAATTTATAAGAAATGTTAACATACGCAGCCTAACGTGGAGAGGAATTCAGTTGACATGCCGGTAATCAAAGATTGTTGTTATCATATTGTACATGCACATTCGTATTCGACTATAATTTTAGTCTCATGAAGAAATGTTTAAGAATGTGCGAATAGGTAGCTAGTGATTAAAAACAGACTGCCGTATCTGCCGTCTAATTTGTAAATGAAAAACATGCTTTAATTGGGGATCTTGCATTTTGCCTGTACATCATCTCCGGTTTTTCTTTTTTATTTACCGTTGAAATAAAAACTGCAGAACAACAACATGCATCTACAGAAAACTCGTACGGTCACTTTGCAATATGATATTTTTTTCCTATATGTTTATAATAAACAAAATTAATCAGAGTTTCTACCCATTTATTAAATTTCTCTCGTTATAAATCCAAATATATTTCTACCACAGTCTAATGAGTGTTCAGAGAATAAATGACAACAAAAAGTGTGATGGTACTGTATTTAAGTGAATTTAAAGGATACTTATATCTCTAGTTTCCAAAAAATATCCGGCATTTGATTTAGCTCACTAGACTTTGTTTTGATGTATTTGAACTATTTCAAAATTTTCGATATTCTTTGTAAGATTTATGGAGTAAAGGGTTTCTTCTTAGAATGAAGCTGTTAAACCACGAGTTCGAAGTGGTGATAATGAAGGCATTCCTTCATAAATTGTTCGGAAGACACGACAAGTTGGTTGATCTGATCCTATAAAAATTATAGATGTTTTACAGAAGACGACGGAATGTCATAATAAGTTTAACCTCAACCATCCTCTTTTTTCGATTGTGACCTATTAACTATTAACTATAGTAAAAGCTATTTGAGTTCTACTGTGTTTATTGATTTTGCTGAGTGGCTAGATATATAGCTGACGGGTAAAGATCTCACACAATATGTTTAATTCCGGTGCATTTTCGAGCCTGTCCAAAATCAAGAGCCTCTGGTCTTTTAACGTAAGTTCGCTACTTAGTTTCAAAATAACAATCTTTTTCTAACACTAGTAAATATTGATAGGGGATAAATGAAGGAACCAACAGAGCAAAATTAAATTATAGGTCAATGTGCTTGTTTTCGAGATATTAGCCATTTAAAATTTGGAGGGAAAATGTCCTCTCTTGATTTTCATAGCTTTATCATTAAGTTCTCAAAAACTATTAAAAATATCAAGGATTTTATAAGATTATTACAGATGGCTTATAATTGTACATGTAATAGATTTATAAAAGAAAAATGAGGGTCAATTGGCCAATTTTTTTAAGCTATTCAAATCAATAAAACAAGAGAATTCCGAAAATCTTACAAAAATTCCAAAACATGACAAGCGAACTTCCTTAACACATGGTAAGTCTTGTATGATTTTTAATTTAAGTTCATTTATATGTTTTGAAGTTTCGTATGACGTTTAGTATTCCTGAACTAGTACATATTTTTGTTTTCGACCAGCTTAAGCAACCTCCGGGTGCGGGATTTGCTCGCTGTTATGAAAACTCATTGGTTGCTTTCTGCTGTTTTCTGCATTTTGGTCGGTTTGGTGTCTCTATGACAAATCTATTCTCAATTCTATCGTACTTTTGTATTCAAATAAGTATCTGCCTCACCTTATTAAAGTTTTTATATCACTTCCGATGGGATTCGTGTTGGTCAGTTTCTAAATTTGTTTATTTTGTTTTCTGTAGACAGTTGTTTAGTTTTGTATTTTTTTGGTTTTTGCTATGAAATTGTCTTTTTGTTCCGATTTATGGGTTTTATTAAATCATTTTTTGTAGCTTTATCCTTTTCTATGCCACATTATGGAATGTCATTAGTCGTAATGACAATGAAGAACATATAAACAATTATATCATGCTCGTTTATTTTTAACAAATCAGAATTAAATAACATTATATTATATGCAAGAAATGAAATCAATTCAACAGCTGTTAACCAGGAAGAAAAACAGTGAATTAACCATCATCGATGTATTGTCTACTGTATAATGCTAGCCTGGAAAATAAAAATAGGATGAATCAAGTAATAGTAAAAAAAGGTGAATTTAAAAATAATATGGTATTTGTCACACAAACACATGTGACCAATAGGACAGAGCATTCTGTATTTTTAGCTGATATCAGACTATTAACCCAAGTAAGAAGGATAGTTCGGTGTAATCCTCAATTTCTATATACTGTTATTATCATCTGCAAACAGTTCTTATAACAAATGGTGAGTTATAACTTCATTTATCCTAATGGTTCGTTTCTGTCGATTCTGAAATTTCAACACTAGAATTAATTTATGTCCTCTACAATTCAGTAAGAAAATAATTGAAGATACCTGTTCAATACTTGAAAACACAACCGCAAACGTGAACGGAAAATATACGATAATCAACATAACATATAAAAGAGGGACGGAAGATACCAAAGGGATAGTCAAACTCATAAATCTAAAACAAACTGACAACGCCATGGCTAAAAATGAAAAAGACAAACAGAAAAACAATAGAACACATGACACAACATAGAAAACTAAAGAATAAACAACACGAACCACTCCAAAAACTAGGGGTGATATATATCACCAATCAGGTATGGCTTCACCAGTCACGTATGGCTATACATACTGTGTCAGGAATTGAGGAAAGTCCTGAAAAAGTTACAGTCCCTAGCCAGAAGTATTATTCACCTTCATTTGTTTGCTAAATATTTCATATCAAAACATTTTTTTTCAAAACATATTTTGGAAGCAATTATGGTTGGTTTTTTATCAACAAGGCCTTAAAAGACGGAAACTTGTATAACGTATGTTTGTTTATTGCCATTGTTTAGTCTTCAGGTGGCTTTTTTTTCTCTTGATGTGAACACATACAATAAATTATTGTAATTTTATTTGATTGTGAATAAAAAGCTAATTTTTCTGAACAGAAAATAATATTTGTGTTTATCTTGTGAAAAAAATGAAAATGATCCACAAAACAAATAAAACCAAATTAACAAATACACCCGTGACAATGATGTTTCTCTTGATACCAAGTTGCTTAAAATCAAACCAAAAATGACCCCAAAATATTTTTTGAAAAAATGTAGTTTTATATACAATATGTAGCGAAAAATCTCAACTGACGACTATTTATGGCCAGATTCTGTATACCAGTAAAACTAGAAAATCATAAATTAAAATGAACGACCGGAAACATGAAAACATATAGAACATAAAACTAAACTTGACTAACAAACAAACTAAGAGACAGTTCTGATTGCAACGTTGTATACAAAGAAACAATTCATCAATAAAATAGTGTAAAGATAACCTGATTCTTATTTTCAATAAGAAATAAAATATATGCACAAGATCTTCCTTATCCCTTCCATCCCCTACTCCTATGTCAGTTTTAGCAGATAGGATGCCCAAATAAGAAGTATTGTAATAACGTTAACGACACCAATGTGTATTTACCAAATATGCGTTTTGACAATGATAGCCTCTTCAGAGATTTGTGAGGCCAAGCTATTTGAGTATCCAATAATAAGTTAAAAAAAAGTGCGTGTCATGTTTATATTTTTGACTCGTCATTGTTATGCCATATAAATTCTTATTAGGTTGATGTACAAGTGGAGTTATGCCATATACATTTTGATCAGGTTGTTATACAAGTGGAATTATTCGTTTTCTTCACAGTTGTCTTAAATTTCTAATATTTAAAGAATAAGTGGATGATCAAACTTAATATTGCTGCTGCTGTTAAATGTTCCGTGAAGCCATGTTGTATCATGTAACATGTTTATGTATTGTCATAAAATTTCATAATATCTAATAAAATAAGTAGATTTAGCTAACAAAGTCCTTATATTTGAAGTTATAATTGTTTTGTGTAGGTTCCAATTACAATTTTTCACCATCGCATTGGGCATCAGTTAGACGCTTCTGGAATAAAGTGTTGGCTATGGTGTACTGTTTTGTGTTTGTGCGAATGTGTGTTTGTGTTAGGCGTAATTACACTTCTTTCATGTATTTGTCTTAAGGGATCGAGTAAAGCAGATAAGTTACATCAGCGTTTCTGTTCATTTGAGTTCTGACATAATTGTATACACCATATCATAGAAACAAATGTCTTTTCGAGTAGAAGGAGAAATGTTGTTGAATATTTTATGATGCATACCACAACTTGAAACAGTGTATTCTTGACAGCAGAATTCAAACCTATGCTTTTCAGCGGCATATTGTACCTCAAATTAAAAGTAGAAAGAAAGCTTCATTTTTTATTAATTTCCAGGATATGGCTTTAAAAGAGAGAAATTTCATGAATACTTCGAAGAAGATGTTTTTTCTATGACATAGGCTTTTGTTTCAGAAAACTTCCCCCCTATTTACCTTTATGTTATATAAAGGTATTATATAGGAATTTTTTTATTTTGAAACAAGTGGCTGTGATCTGTGATTTAGTGCAGATTGTCTCATCGCATAAAAAACTTAATGATGATGAGGGTAGATTTGACCTTGCACATTTATGACGTTCTTGCACGGTCTGAATATTTAAATGTAACAAAAACATTTTAATATAATTTTAAACATTTCAAAACAAATAAAAGAATTAAAGATATACATGAATGTCTTTAATAAACTAATGAAACATACGAATATCTAGTACATTTACAGATTTTGTAACGATTTTAAATTCAATAAAATAACTATATGTAAAAGATAAAATTATAACCCTGTTCAAGGTAGACATCAACACATTGACTTTATGAAATTGAACATAGTTCAAAGTATTATAACTCTTGTATATAAATGACACATCAATCGAATGAATTAACTGCGCATTTGTATTCCACCTTCAAGGAAGATTCTAAATTATCAATATAACCACAAGTTGTTAATCTATAGAATGCTGACGACTAATGAAAGCTAACTCACAGTAAAGAATATTTGTTTGAAATTTTGTAACAATTACTCAGAAAAATGCTCGAACTACATGACTTTCAAAGCTAAAAATTAACGTGCTTACACACTGATTTAATATGATGGTTAAACATTACAAACCTGTAACCGTATAAGACACTAAACACCTCGTGTGCTTGCATTAACTTATCTAAATAGGTATTTATTTAAAGCCTAAACAATATGGCATCTTGTTTACATTTTATAAATTTTGGTATCACAAATTCCGGTAAAGATTTGACTAAAAACCAATATCCTGATATCGTCAGATAAATAGGCTATTGTATGCACAAAAATTACAGCAATCGTTTAATGAAAACGGTCAAAAATACAACATGTTTAAAAACATAGCTAGAAATACCCTTTAAACTGAAAATCGTATAATTCATCTTTCAACCATGATTTAAAAGTCACAACGTAATTAGATGAACAAATTTTAACCAAATATCATAAATGTCGCATGCCCTATAATTCGTTAAAAAAGATTCAATGATTACAAAACAAAATAACATGGTATACTAGTTTTATCTGAAGATCATGTATGTTGCCTTACAATGAGTCTGGATTTCAAGGAGATCGTGTATATTGTTGGTTTTTTTTTACTATATCAGGATCAAATAGTACACCATAAATTGATAAACGAGTTTTAAAGATAATGTCAGTAATCGTTAATTAATCACGCACGTTTTAGAAGGTTGAGACTGTGAAAACTATTTACATGTTTTCTTTAGCTATTAATCTTGCTGCATAAAAAACATCCGAATCACTCTGCAAGTTTTTATCGTTTTTAACATGTTAAGGGACCAATATTTTGGGAAATCAGTTATAATCCAGCAAACACGAAATACAACAAATAAAAGTAGTTTAACACTAGTATTATAAAAATAAAGAATTGAATATTGTCATTTAAATATTGGATGGCGGATAAAGAGGACCGATTTTTTTTAACTTGCAGAGGAGTTTAACTGCAAATTCAGCAGTAATGTAAAAATAAAAGGACAAATGATCTTTATCATGCTTACAGGAAATTTGTTATTCAATTAAAAGACTATATACAGATATAATAGCAAACTGCTGCAGACAAGTTAATTATTTCTTTGCAAAATTAAATACTACAACTGCAGAAGTTTAGTAAACTAAACAAACAGTTTAGCGCAGTTTATGCCAAGACATGTTCTTACTGTCATGCTAAGGAGTGACATGATACCACCTATAATGATGATATGGTGTGTTGCCTATTAAGCCACCAACAGTTGTACAAATTCATTTACAATATAATTCAATCATATTTAATGTTAAATATTCCTGTATCTAAGACATTGCAAATTTTCTATTTACACAATCCCCAAATCAGAAGATTGAGAAAACATGACGTCTGATTCTGAAAACAATATTATAATATAACTCAAAGTAAAATGCGATGAAGATTTGCAATATAAACATAAAGACAAAGCTCATAACAGTAATTTTAAAGAGAAATATATACATGGGACGAATAAATATGAGGAATTTATATATTTCAGAAATTGATCAAATATAATCTTAATTAAAAGTATTCCTTAAATGTTTAATAACAAAAAACCGAAATAGAAGAATAAGTCAAAACGGAAAGTCCCTTATCAAAAGGGCAAAATCAAAAGCTCAACAAATCACACGTATGACAACAACAGTCATATTTGCTTTTGTAAAAAACGATGGAATTACCGAAACCTCTGTCGGTTTTTTTTCTAAAGTCTAATTGTAGCCTTGGGAACAACGATTCGAAAAAAAGAAATAAATCTAACTTGAGTCAATAACATTGAGTTTAAATGATATACTGCTTTGTAAGTTTCACAAAATAATTTATGTTGATCGAAAAAAAAATTTGCTGGTTTGCTTTTTATCATTTTTATCAGACGATCAACTGCATGTGGACCGGGGTCACCTTATCCTTCCCGAGCACTTGAGATCACACCCATTTTTTGGCGGGGTTTTTCGTACTATTATTTGACGTCTGTTTGTCTTTTTCTTTTTAAGCCATGTCGTTGTCAGTTTATTTTCGATGTTCAAAATGTATAAATTCAAATGTCTCTCTTGTATCTTTCACCCCTCGTTTAGATAACATTTACATTTCCTAGATTTTAATAAGCTGATCAGTTAAATGTTCTTATTAATTATTAGATAGTACTTTAATCAAGAACGAATGCTTTAAACAAAGCTATGACAGATGTTGAGTTAAACATTCTTATGGAACGTAATGTGCTATTTGACAACCCTTGAACACAGTTATCATTAACCAATATCAGTATGAAACTGACTTAAGATATTTCGTTCAAAACAACGCTTTAAAAGGAATGCGTATTAATTCAAGTTTGCACAAACCATCGGAAACTAGTTTCATTAACATCGTACGCTTATATATATGTAATATACGGAAATGTCCTTCACAATACTTATTTTCAACTGATCAGACGTAGCTATATAAGAATGAATGGGATACGTGTAAGGATTTGAATTATAAGTGCAGTTAGTTATGCTTATTCGTAGTGTAACAAAACGTGAATAAAAGCTAGCGTGTGAGTTAGAACGAAACAAGTGTTTATATATGTTACAGCTTAAAATAAAGTTAGTATCCGCTAATAGATTATTCTGTTGTAAAAACCTTTTTTAATATAATGGAATATTTTGAATAGAAAAACAACAATCAAACAGAAAAAAAGTAAAACAACTCCACTCACCTTTTTTTACAAAAATTCTAAAAACAAAGAATATTGAAAACGAAGAAAAGCTAAAACAACAATAAAAACATGCACCGTATAAAACGACAGATATTCTATCTAAATCGGTAACGAACATTTTTACACGTGCAATTGTAAGTGACAACATGGACAAGGTTGTTGCTGCTACACCCAAAATATCTTATGTTCTTAGTTATAAAAAAAACAGAAGATGTCGAATGATTTCCAATGAAAAAACTCTCCACAAGTGACCGACATAAATTAATGACTATAGGTCACCGTACGGCCTTAAACAATGAGTAGAGCCCATACCGTATAGTCAGCTATAAAAGGCCCCAAAATGACACTGTAAAATAATTCAAACGAGAAAACTAACGGCCTTATTTATGTACAAACAAATAACAAAAACAGAAATGTTTAACATATAAACAAACGGCAAACACTGAATTATAGGCTCCTGACTTGGGACAAACACATAGTTTGTACATACATAATGTGGTGTTAGTACACTACACTTTCAAAAGTCAATGCGTTCATCAAATTCCGACATATTAGCAACATACCAGGTTTACAAAATATTTAGATTAGCATATTTTAATCAAGCATGCAACGAAATTTCCTTGCAGGTGAGACTCAGACGTAATAAAACGTCACCAGTGTCCTAGCAAAAAGTTGAAGAATTGGGAGTATGTCAAAGAACGGTCTCTTCCTTTTTACTACAAATTATAAATATAACAAAACCTTGTTGATTAATATTCCGTACCAGCTTCACTATTAAGACATGATAGTCTTGAGTGTAAATGATAGGTACTGACGTTGTCTGTCTTCCAAAAACTAGTTATGGTTTTCTTTTATATATCTTTCAAATTATATTTTTTTCTGTTTCGTCTATGTTTGGCAATATTCTTTGACGTGGCTTGGTCCTTATACACCCTGTTCTCGTTTTATGGTACGGTACATTTTTGTGTTCCTGTCTTTCGTTTTTACTAATGTGTCATTTTGTTTATCTTTGTTGACATATTTGCTTGCTTTTATACTGATTAAGATTAAAATACAATGTTGACTGTTGTCCGCTAACTTTTAAATTTTTACCTCTTCGTTTGGTCACAAATCGTTGTAAATATAATAGAATTGAACGCTACTGTCATAATGGTGAGAAAATAAGCCAACTATGAAACCAGGTTTCATTCACCATTTTTTACGAAAACTACATACTAGTTAGTGTAATGTACATACTTGTAAGACTGTTATTATTGTTAAAAAAATAAGTAGTTTTTTGTGGTTTTCAGGCAATTTTTTACTTTAATTCGATCCACTCATACTAGAAGAAGGTTAATTGAGTAGTTAAATTGTTGCAGTGGGAGTTAATTATGATTCAAAGATATCATTTGAGTCAGATTACATTTGAAATGTCAATTCTTTTTTACAAATAGAAATAAAATATTGAAATTGTCGGTACTTATTCTAAAATAGAACAAAAAAGAGGAGTAAAGGTTAAAAATATCTGGTAAAAGATGCCAAAAGCTCTTTTAAAAACAAAAACAAGACAAAGATTTTCTACATGAATAATCATATGTTCGAAATTGCAATGTATTTGCTTTTGATATTAAATAGCACTACGATTGATTGAGTAGTTGATTTTGGTTTAACGCCTATATCAGAATGTTTGCGCTATTTCGTGATGTTCAAAAGAACATGATCCGTAAGGAACCACTGACCTTCGCACGGAAAAATGTTATCGTAGTCAAATACATGTAAGTTCATAACAAATATGTCAGCCGTTTGTCAATACAAAATACAATGTTAATTATAAATTACTGGACATTGCTTTTTAAGAAATCTCTGAATAAATGAACGAAAACAGACTGAAAGTATGATGATCCACAATAATCTGACGTTTTACAGTTTAATGATCCAAAATAATAGATCATCTTAGCCAATACACCTAGACCATTTATTGTGTATTGTAAAAGATGTAAAACGCTTTCATTCGGATTTCAATTATACATAATGTGCTTTATATAAATAAAAAAAGAATCATCACACATGAAATAGATAATATTGTCGTTAAAATATTTTGTCACTCATTTATGCTGTTATAGTAGTATATTGGAATGAATAACTATACTATTTTATTTATTGAAGGCTTGTCTTTGCTCACCATGTAATCATTTAAGGGATTTGTTTTTTCTTTATCAAATACGATCTCAACATTAAATTCAATTTAAAGTAAATTTTATATAATTAACCCATTGATAGGTTGAAGGTGAAAATATGTTTTGATAATTTATTAACTAAGTAAAACTGATTTTTAATTAAATCAATAGGGTATCCTTTAAACATTTGTTAAAAGGAAAATATTTTTAAAAACATTTGTTACTGATTAACGACTGTCTTCAGAATTGTAGGCAAAGATGCACAAGAGCTTCAGTCCCTGGACCATTCCTATTGTATTTAAAGAAGTATGAGGTACAAAATCAATTATTGACCGCCTGAAATCAATAAGTGTTTGTACCCTCCTTAACTTTCGAATATATTTTGTTTATCGGTGAAGACATGATTGCTTAATGAACGTTATTGTATAGTCCCAATATAATTTACTTCGAATTTCTAGTGTTCGTAATTCTGTAATTAAATCTGTGTTCTATTGTTATCACCTGAAAAGGGGATTTTAAACTAAATGAATAAAAGAAAAATGAGTCTAAGTAGACCCCGATGTACAACATATGATCTGGGTAAACATCTTAGTTGACCTGCATATATCGGCTATGAACATTGTTATATGATTATCTGAAAACAAATGCGTCAATCAAAACATAAGTTAGGCTCAGGAAAACAAAATCATGTTGGACGTACAGACGGAAACAAAGCAGAAAGACGAACAAACATGGGTAAGAGAACACTCAACACACCGAAGCATACAGCCAGCCATTATTTGATACTTTGCAACAACAACAATATTAAAGAAGCATTTATTTCATTTTGGATCTATTGTGTTCCATACTTTTTTTAACTTTTGACTTCCTTACCTTAACCTTATTTCTCTCCGCGCCAGAAGTCGCATAAGGCCTCCTCGCTGCTTTTCCACCCTTTTCTATCTTTTGCCGCTGTTCTGGCTACGTTCTAACTTGTCCATCCTTGTTGGTTCCTTTCTCTCTCTGTTGTTCTTCTCCATGTAGTTTTGGCCTTCCTCTAGTTCTTTTCCCTTTAAGTGCCCATTGTAGAGCTACATAGCTGTTGTTGTCTCTTTCACGTCTTAATGTATGTCCTATCCATGTCCACCGTCTCCTTCTGATTTCACAACTGATGTTTCTGGTGTTAGCTATTTCGTTTACTGTTTTGTTCGATGTTTTACTATGCCATCTTATTTTTAGCATCTTACTTAGGCATTGGTGTTCTACGGTATTTAGTTTCTTTTCTTCAATGTTTGTTAGTTTTGACTTATCCGCCCTAAAACATGTAATTTGTAACATTTGAGCAAAGCGCTAAACAATTGTTATTATTTTTAAAACCACTTACTAGACTAGGAAAGATGACTTCCTTGCATAAATAAATGAAAAATATGGTGGAATCGTAAATGTCAAGTGAAGTGGGATATAGCGAAAAGATAGCTTCTTGAGGAAAAACATACTTTTAATGATTCAAACACCTATAAATTTATTCATCGTTATACATTTTTTTTAACAGTAGAGCTTTACTCACAAACGTTTAGTTCATGTGAGTCAAATCTGATCCAAAACCGTATTTTTCCCGCTCGTTGACGTAATTTGCGTTATACAAGTCATTTCCTTTTTATAGTATGGCACACATGACGTTCCTCTGTTGGTGTGAGCTTTGTATTTTATAACAAATGAATTATGTTGCGATTAGTTCAGGTCAATCACAAGATTCCCTGTACTACTTATCATTTTTTAACGTTAAGATTTTAGATGCGTTGATGACAATGTATTTCCCTCGAGTATCATAGCAATTTCAAATATTGTCTTTATGTTAAGGAAGATATATAAAAAAAGAAGAGAAAATTTCAGCGCAAATGTCATGATTGTAATTTGACTTCTGTATTTGTCAAAAAGCAGACAAACGGTACCAAGTCATGTTCAACAATTAATTAAAGAAAACAAGAATGACTGCTTCCGTTATTTTTCCATTAGTTTGTCATAACACAGAATACATCAAACATTTTTTTTCTTTTTCAAGCTGAAAATTTTATTAAAAATAATGTGTCAGGTTTGATAGATCTGTAGTTAACTGTAGCCTTAAATATTGATTGGCAAGTCATTCTAAGATTTTCCACAAATAAAAAAAATAAGAAAAATAAAATGAAAAATAAGAAAAATAAAATGAAAAATAAGAAAAAACACGAACTATTATACTTACTGTAAACGGGAATTAATACAAAAAGAATAATCGTTATAAATATGTACCAGTTATGTACTAGGAGTTTGTAAAATCTACTCATTAGTATTTTTAACTGATATATATATGTATTATGTTCTTTTTTCGATTTTACACTGCCTTAGAGTGATTCACTATATATTTTGTTAATAAATGCTCCAAATATTGGTTAGAAATGTATGCATGAAGTTTTCTGAAAACAACTTTTTGAGTTCAGAATATAGGAATTGATACATTAAGCAGTAAGTATGCATATTTATATGAGTTAATGTAAGTAATATTGTATTACTGAGGAATTCTTTTGAACACTTATATTGATTTTTGTGGACATTAAGTAGCATTCCAAAATAGCCCAGGGTATAATATACAGTTCACACAACACCTTAATAGCATTACAATGTAACATTAACATTGTAAACATTAATTCATAAAGTTCAACGCAAGCATATGCATTATAATGATAATTTTCAGTTGTTTGAAAACTTGTTTTGAAAATGTATGTATTCATAATGTTTTTATGTGTGTTACACCAGAGAAATATGCCTATCATTTAGTGTCTGGGCATTTGGTAAGCGCCTTAAAGATATAAAACAAGTATGTTCTTATTTGAAATTATATTTGTTTTATCAAAGGATATATTCTTTCACGTTTTATCATATATGTTTTTTATTGTTGCACATATTCTTATTGTTACACCCATATATACCTTTTAATGAACATTAAGGAGAGATATACGATATAAAAGTGACATTTAAAACTCAATAGTCGAAAAATGAAATGACCACACCATGGAAAAAAAAAGAGACTAACAATAAACAGAATTGAGAACATTATAAAGTTTCTATACTGTTTAGCCTAATAATTTTGTCAGTCTTATACATTTATGAACTTTAGATAGCAGGTCAACGAGGCAAAGTACAAATCTGAATGAATAAAACACACTTGCAGAAAAACTAACATGAACTAACAATGGTGCGATGTTTATCATGTTTTTGTTATCAACATTTACCAAACAGGTCATTGTCAAGTAAACCACAGAGGATAACAGACGAACCCAACGAAACATTTGCAGTGCATTACACACTCTTTATCACCATATACCTGTGAAACTAAGCTGATAGAATTCAGTTATTTTCATCATTCAGGATAATAATCCTTACGAACCTACATACTAGAAGGGAGTAATGTAAAGTAAGTTATCAATGTTAAGGTTGATACGTGCAACAAAACTTAGTCAAATATCAAATTTAACTTGTCTTGTTTTGCAAGAGGAATACCCTTTGAAATCGTAATTTTGTAAAAAAAAATGCAACCGAACTATTAAAACTCACAAGGTTGCTTCCGAACAATTGTGCTTCGTCTTTAAGTCCGAAACGATTTGCAAATATTACATTACCGAGTAACTGAACAAGGTGAAAAATAAAATTACAGTTTAGCTAAAACAATGTGAAAACAAAATTTAAACATTAAATTGACATGTCCTCAATCATTCACTTTTTACTTGCGAATATATGGTTTAATTTTGGAAACAATTTTGTATGAATAAAACTTTTGTCATGTGAAAAGCCGGTTTCAAGTAGCAAGTATAAGGAATACATCAACTCAAAAATTTTGAAACTTATGTGATAAAAAAAAAATTAAGAGAGAAATTAAATTTCACCAACTGTTTCCGGTTAGTATGAAAGAAAACATATAAATAATTCATATCAGTAGTATGAGACATTCAACTTGATTTTTTTCTAAGTATACAAATTCAAATTAAAGGATTTACAAATTCTACAGGTCAACTGGTATACTTGCATATGCATTATAATGATAATTTAAGGTTGTTTGAAAACTTGTTTTGAAAATGTATGTATTCATAATGTTTTTATGTGTGTTTATACCAGAGAAATATGCCTATCATTTAGTGTCTGGGCATTTGGTAAGCGCCTTAAAGATATAAAACAAGTATGTTCTTATTTGAAATTATATTTGTCTTATCGAAGGATATATTCTTTCACGTTTTATAATATATGTTTTTTATTGTTGCACTTATTCTTATTGTGACACCCATATATACCTTTTTAATGAACATTAAGGAGAGATATACGATAATAAAGTGACATTAAAAACTCATTAGTCGAAAAATAAACTGACAACACCATGGAAAAAAAAGAGACTTACAATAAACAGAATTGAGAACATTATAAAGTTTCTATACTTTTTAGCCTAATCATGCTAATCATTTTGTCAATCTTATACATTTATGAACTTTAGATAGCAGTTCAACAAGGCAAAGTACAAATCTGAATGAATAAAACACACTTGCAGAAAAACTAACATGAACTAACAATGGTGCGATGTTTATCATGTTTTTGTTATCAACATTTACCAAACAGGTCATTGTCAAGTAAACCCCAGAGGATAATAGACGAAACCAACGAAACATTTGCAGTGCATTACACACTCTTTATCACCATATACCTGTGAAACTGAGCTGATAGGATTCAGTTATTTTCATTCAGGATAATAATCCTTACGAAACCACATACTAGAAAGGGGTAATGTAAAGTAAGTTATCAATGTTAAGGTTGATACGTGCAACAAAACTGAGTCAAATATCAAATTTAACTTGTCTTGTTTTGTTAGAGAAAATACCCTTTGCAATCGTAATTTTGTAAAAAAAATGCAACCGAACTATTAAAACTCACAAGGTTGCTTCCGAACAATTGTGGTTCGTCTTTAGGTCCGAAAGGATTTGCAAATATTACATTACAGAGTAACTGAACAAGGTGAAAAATAAAATTACAGTTTAGCTAAAACAATGTGAAAACAAAATTTAAATATTAAATTGACATGTCCTCAATCACTCACTTTTTACTTGCGAATGTATGGTTTAAATTCGGAAACAATTTTGTATGATTAAAACTTTTGTCATGTGAGAAGCCGGTTTCAAGTAGCAAGTATAAGGAATACATCAACTCAAAAATTTTAAAACTGATGTGATAAAAAAAAATTAGGAGAGAAATTAAATTTCACCAACTGTTTCCGGTTAGTATGAAAGAAAACATATAAATAATTCATATCAGTAGTATAAGACATTCAACTTGATTTTTTTCTAAGTTTACAAATTCAAATTAAAGGATTGACAGATTCTACAGGTCAACTGGTATACTTCGAAAATTAATTAGAAGCACGGAAGTGACTTCATTAAGGAGAGACAAAATTGTTGCGTTTAATTTTAGTTGTAATAACCTTGGGATATAAGGTTTTTTGAAAACATAGATATTGATGATCTCTTAAAAGGTTTCACAAATGGAATTGACACAGTAATTGCCGTTAAATTGAATTAATGTACCTTTGCACTATGAAGCTTAGGGTAATTAATAAACATATTTGTAGAAAAAGAAGCAAAATTACGAAGCAGTATTGGTTACCAAATAATCGAATATTTCGATATAAAGTTTTTGATTTGAAACTGAAATTTCTTAGACAAGGGAAAGGTAGGTATTACTTTTGATTGTAAATTCTCTTTAATCAATTAAATAGGGACAAGTTGACGGGCCTGTCTCCGGGAGTTGGTGTTCCCGTTGTTTGAAAACCAATTGACGTTACATTAGCAGACAGTAGTAAAAATATGATTATTGTCCTCTTAATTCAGGATCGTGCGCTCAACCGAGGATCAAATAGTAAACACTCATAGCATGACCCAATTTCAAATTGAAACCTTGTTTTTTTGGTTGCACAGGCGGTAGATCATCTCAATTAAATTGTTCAACAATTTGTGATGTCTTTTACATTATGTTATACGATAAATTTAATACTCATTATTGAAGGCCATGTTATGACTAGCAGTCACACTAGATTAGTTCGTTTTTTATTGATAATCGTCGCATTTGCAAGCTAACCACATGTCTTTATTGTATAATGTTGATACGGGTGTATTAACTTTGCCATTTTTCTTCGACCCTTGATTTTCAAAATTCACGTTGTGTCATCCGACCCTCTTTTATATATATAGAAATGTTTTGAAAAAATTATGGTAAGTTCAAGTACTTATTATCACTGAAGTAAATACTGCGTTATTACAGCCGATGCTGCATAAATAAAGGCAACAGTAGTATACCGCTGTTCAAAACTCATAAATCCATGGACAAAAAACAAAATCAGGGTAACAAACCAAAACCGAGCGAAACGCATTAAATATAAGAGGAGAACAACGACACAACACCGAAACGCAACACACACAGAAACAGACCAATCATCAGACAAAACACCACGAGAATAACAAATGTAACATGAAAACCAAATACATGAATTTGGGATAGACAAGTACCGTGCCACGTCTTATCTCAATATCTCAAAAATAAGAGAAAACACAAACGACTCAACGTTGAAATGCAACACAAAGAGAAAAGAACAATATTATAACAATGACCAACTTCCTGAATTGGTACAGGACACTTTTAAAGGGGAATAAAAGTGGTGGGTTGAACCTGGTTTTAAGGCATATAAACCCGAATTAAAAACGAGTATACATGCATACATTTGTTGAGTTTCAAAGCAATCTGCTTTGTTTCCAGGATAAACGAAAAGGACCGATGTGTACTAAGTACTCTGTACCAAATGATAACGTAAAGCTGTGTTTCGTTATCCATCGTAATTTTCCAATTTCCTGTCTGTTTTAAGTTTCATCTGCTTTCAGCTGTAAGGTTTCGCAAACTCTATATTTTTCCCTTTAGTGCATAGTTCGTCAATATGAAATATGTGTTCATCTTCAGAAAGTGCATTACGAATTGTATAGTGATATCTTATTTACTTCTATGTGTGTATACATTTTTCAAGGATTGTGCCATATATCTGTGATTACAACAACATATCTCTTATGACGAGTAAAAAACAAACTTGATGTTTTTGCGTACAAATTTGTATTGTTTTCACATATATAGAGTTATATAAAACATTCTCTTGCTTTATTGTTATAAATTCGAATATGAGTTTGCAGGTAGGTTAGTGCAGGATTTCATTATTTTTGTAGGCATTCCCCCTTTTTTGAAAAAAAAAAATAACTGATTCCATAATTGTTATTGTGATACACATTGTAGAGATTGACTTTACTGCCTTTGTATTACTTTGAAACGTATCTGTTGTGTATTTTATTGCCGGATTATAACATGATGCAAATTAAGAAATAATTGATGCAAGCTATACTTTATTGTAGTTTTAACATGGGTAGGCATTATATTCGTGATTATTTTTGCCCGAGCGATATTGAGGGCTAAATAACACGAATATAATGCCTACCCATGTTAAAACTACAATAAAGAATAGCTGGCATCAATTAGTTCGATTCTTATTAGGACAATGAAGGTATCTATGTCCGATATGTATAAGGGTAAAGCGATTTTGTAGGCTGTTTCATGAACCTCCCTTTTTTGTTTGTAAAAATGAAAACAGCTGGAATTGTGATTTTTCAGAGGGAGGAGTTTTTGAACAGCCAGCATGAACGGTTGTCGTATCAAGGTCAAATATGTCAATTGGCAACACATTACAGTCCTAATAAATGAATTAGTAACAACATGTGCATCATTTAAGAGTTTGGAAGTGTTTTGAGTTATTGAAACACATAAAATGCATGTCAATTTGCTAAAATTCATCATTCTGCAGTAGTCAATATACGCATTTGCAAAACAAATTTATTTGATTTAGAGGATGGGTTTATTCATAAAGCGAAAGAAACACGTCATATTCGAATATTGATTAAGACAACGTTTTTTCGCTTATAAGAGAAATTAGTCCAGTTAATACAAACATTGTTCTAATGCATTTGTTCGTTAGTTCTGCCAAAAAGTGACATATAATCACATGTAATGATAATATAAATGGTATCTTTTTTATTGCTTGAGAGTCGAATCAGTTATACCATAACGATGATGATCAATGCCAATATATTTTAAATCTATAAAATTATAGTATATGATAGTATATGATATTGATGAAGAAGAAACATAAAGAGAATTGAAATTTTGTTTGTTTAGAGTTTCTTCACAATAATATCACAAATTATCTTAAACATTGTTGAAATTCTCAGTAGAATTGAACAAGGAAATAATTTTGCATTGTACATAATAGACATTGATTACAGATGATCATGGCCAATGTGTATTGAATTTTAGAAGAAAAAAAAAAGGGTAAATGATTTTGATGAAAAAGAAATTAACAAAACTTTGAAATTGTTATTGTAATATTTGTTTTTCACAGTGATATTGTTAATTTTCTAAAGAAACAAACATTTATCAGAATTTAGCTAATTTTAGAATTAACTGATGGATTTTCATATTCTTTGATCACAAAGTATGGCTAAAAAAAATACGAGTCAGAATGTATTAGACAGAATGATTCATCAATGTGTCATAGTTGATAAAAATCTACTTGTTGAGAAAAAAAAAGCATTAATCATTCCACAGAAGACAATGATTTGTATATAATTCAGCTAAGGAATTATGTTTTTTTAGTTCCTGTCTACCAAGTGTATATGTGTGCCATATATTCAGGATAAGTTCAAATCGAAGAGGTTTCAATAACTGGTTGATCAATATTCGTATTAACTTCAGATGGTTAAAAACATTGTAATCTCCTTTGTTTGGGACATGAGAACTGAGTTCCTGCAAAATTTACAACTTTTATGTAAATGCAACCACCTTTTAAACATTCTTAATTGAATACATGTAGTTAAGAATATTACAACCTGTTCATTTGAGACTTTAGTCACTTCTCTTTTGGTAATAGATTGTTTTCATGAAATGTTATATGCATTATAAAATATTTTCACAATATAATGATTTTCGTTTATTATAACGCTAAAACAACTTAAGAAATCTGTATTTGAATTTCGAATTATGAGTTGTAAAACCCGAATAAGCAACGTTCAAATTTGATTTAAATAGTAGTTCATGTTCTCAAAAACTTTAACCTTACACGACAACAGTAAGTGGAACACAAAAACAATTTGAAATCTGAAAAAATAAACAACTCCGGTTTGAATGTTATTTTTGAGTCATAGTACATACAGAATAAGGAAACAAGTTAGCATTATATAGTCCATCGACAGATTAAGATATCGAGGCCATATACAATAGAATAATTGCTTAAAATAACCTTTCTAATGTTGGACAAAACACCTTTAGATATGAATATCAGACCGATGTTGATACTTTTAATGCTGTTTTGAAGACCCATTGTTGGCCTTTGGCTATTTTGTGCTCTTTGGTCGGATTGTTTTCTCTTTGGCACATTGCTTATTTCAACTATTCAGTTTTACTTTGTAATGTAAGACAGACACCGGCACTGATTAATCCTTTGGGATTTCGTATGTAAGTAGTTCTGTAGTTGCGTGATTTTTGTTCATTTGTTTGCTTGTTTGCCTGTCTGTGAAATTATCGCTGAGAGTAAGACACCAATTGTAATAAATTGTATTATCCTATACTTATAGCAAATAACATATATTGTTTATAGTATGATATCAGCACTGAATTTACGTGAATTCTATATTTTTCCGACATGATGTTAATATTACGTTATACTACTCATATGTAGTATAACGTATTATGATAAAATCTGAAATTTATATTTTAATTAGAGTGCCGGAAAATCACTTCAATGGTACATTTTCAGTACAAAAAACATTACAATTAAAGTAGAGTATAAAACCATTTTTACGATATTGGGTAATATACTATCAAATCAAAAAAGAAAATAATGTTCAAATAAATGCATTTTTAAAAGTATCCAGCATAATTAAGAAGTTTACTTTACCAATAATTATGAAAAGAAATTCAAACAGTGTTCATAATGTTTTGTTGATTCTATTTTCGTCAATATTATGATATTACTACGTGAGTATTTCTGTATTGGCCTTGTTATTGGTCCGAGCTTGCTGTGTTTGTCTGAGGCATGGCCGAAGGCCAATACAGCTGGCCGAGGACCAATAACATCTTGGTGCCGTTTCCAAGTGTCTTCAGCATTTGCTCATCCGATGAATTTTTCTAACCTTTCCAGTCACTTTAAAGTGTTACAACTTAAATGTAGACGCAACACATAAATAGTAATTGGAAAGGTACTGCCATTGCATAAACATAATGATTATATTTCAAAAAAAATAATGTAGCAATTGAAAATGATAAAACTATCCACAGGCCAAATGACCAATGAACGAATATTTGCACAATTACAGAATCCATACGCCTGGTTCTGGTTTGAAAATATTGACAGTTTAAAAAACATGAGAAGGAACAAAAACAGTAAATCCATTTGTAATATCGTGAAATTATGAGGTCGTCAAGAAATGAACTTTGTGATATTTATCTACTCGGTCCCCAAACCTGCAATAATTCCATCGTCTCTTTTCAAAATGTTGTTTAAATGAATGTGACCGTCTCTAGCCTGAATATAGATGCCATACTAAACGTTTCAGCATATTATGGTGAGTATATAAACACTGCGTCTTCCAAACGACTGTTTACTTTCTGTTTGTGTTTATCGTGGCTTTCAATCTAAAAACTAGAGACGTTCCGCAATCCTGTATTGGCCGGATTAGAACTCGGCCAATACCGAAACAAATCTATATTGGTCGAGTTGACACTGTATATTGCATAGGCAGGTTTCATCATATTAAGTCCAAAAATAGTGTAGTTAATTAATAATAAAATATAACATACTGTTGTTTCCCCCTCTGTTGAGGCATATGTTAGAAATATGTCATATCTGATGTACTACACTTGGCGTTTGACGTCCGTAAACTTTTTACTTTTTGTACTTCTACGTGAAAAGCACTGCAAATGATCAATATATTAAACTGTTATTTTTCTCCATCGTTCAAGCATATATGATACAAGGATCAAAACATGCCATTTTTTATATCAGATGTATTATCAGCCTCCGGCTCTTGTGCTGATATTGAGCCTTGGCTTGATGATACATTTGATATGACAAATGCCATGTAATAATCAGATAATATAGTGACCATCTGTTAATCATAGTCAGATGATTTGAAAAAAACATCTAAATATTGTTGAATATTGTTTAAATGTATTTCAAAATATATTGATCACTTATAATACAAAGTGAAGGGTAGATGGTGGAAAGGCATTTAGATTGAAAAGTTGTGAAATGAAAAGGAAATGATAAGATGAGTGCAGGCGCTAACTTTACAAAGTTGCTCGATAAATTATTCTTGGCATCATTTCAAAAAACAAAAACACGTTTTGTAAAGAAATGTGATCATTATCAGCATCGTTTTTATGTTAATGATTTTTTTTTTAAACAGCAATAAAGGTATGTTAATTACTAAAATATGAGCAAAATGAACTAAATTTGAAATTGAACACCATTACGTTCATTGTTCTGTATTTTATTTAGTTGCTTTGATAAATTGATATCTTACTGATGTTTTTTGTAACGCATGGTAATAAAACTTATCATTTTATGACAATTGAAATGATATATCACTTATTGCTGGTCCATATCAATAACTAATGTAACATTAAAGGGGGATTAGATTACATTTTTTTTTTCAATGACAAGTAAAAGTGGAATATTTCGAAACATTACATCATACATATAAGCACTCAGAAAATAATCTGTATTATATCTACGATGTATAATTGGCTTACAAGTGAACAATTTTAACTCATCTAAATCCGCATTAATAAAAACTTCAATTGAAATCCTAGGCAAGAGATGAGCTACGTGTAGCCTAAGCTATTCAACGATAACGAATGTCAACATTTAAATTGAAACTATGGTGAACCACTTGGTTGACTAATTCGATCCACAAAAAAACAATATTCTTATACTTATAACAATGATGATTGAAATATCTTGTTTTAAATAAAACAAAAAACAAAGACAAGATAAAGAGACCTTAAAATTCAAATTACAAGTGCTCGCTATAACTATTTATATTTAACTGAGACAAAAATGCACACGAAATGTTGATATATTATAGAGACCATGCATTGTAAATTGCTTATTTATTGCATTTTGTTATTTTGATATATTTATTTCCTAGAGAGATTAATTTATTTTACACACACATATATATCTGATCATGATAATTTCATAAAGTGAGTTTATTCTTATCTTTAACAAATACGAATTCTGATTAGTCTTAGCTTTTTTTTGATAAAAGAAACAAATTGTAATAAAATATATCTTCTAAATATGTGGCCAAGTCCCTAACTGTATATTATCAAACTTGAAATATTAAAACGTTCACAGACTCCTCCTTACAACTCATTACAAATGAGGAACCTCTCCTTCCCAACCCCATGTAGCCTTCCACATAAAAATATTCAAACATTTTCGGGGGTTTACACAGTAAAGCATTACAAATCCATTCTGCATAAACATATCTCTTCTATGAATACTTTAACTATTTTTCTAGTAAATAATTTAAGTGACTCCATCACTGATAACCATAATTTGGGGAAATGGTCTCCATTAATGTAGTTTCTCTTTTGTAAAAATTAACCAAAATATCATGTCTTGCAATAATAGAGGGTTGCAACTGGGTTAAAAACTATCTCCAAATGGTATGATATTGTAAGTTCATATTTTTTCATAAAAACAAAGAATTATTGGAATTATAACAAAATTGTAAACATTTTACGTTGATTGAATATTCATGTCTTATGATTTTTTTTACACGACGTGCATGTACTATGTTGAGTTTTATTTCATCAAGTGTATTCGATCGGTTTCGGAGAAATCAATATCACATGAATAAAGAAGGTTAAAGAGAACACATTGTAAACTTAACGAAATATTATTTTGAGTCTTAACCTTCTTTCATTTAACATGTATAAAATGAAAATAAGTTCGTATTTTAGTGTCATTGAGAAATTCTTCATCTATTTTAAACAAATAGTATAATTGCGTTAAATGTCCTCTTATACGGTCGTAAACGCACTTTTAGATATAATAATACTTTTGTACAGTAACATAGAAACCGAGACTGCATACTCACCAGGGATTTCGTATGTAATTAGTAAGAAACATCCGTTGGGGGCTTTGTTGCGTATTTCATTTGTTCGTTTGTCTAATACACTTATGGATGAATATGACAATAAACACTCAAGCCTTGTACAAATATATTTAGTATTTTGACAGCTAATCGCACATTTTGTAATATAAGACCGAACGTCTAGCACGTAAGTACGATATAAAGAAAGGTGTTTTTTTTTTAAATGATATCGTGGATAATATTTAATGTTGAATATTTTTATAAATGCAGATCTTTATGGCGAATGCAATTGGTTAAGGTTTTTTCGATAAAGTTCACCTTTTTGTTTATATTTGTTTTCGGTGCCGTTGCTGATTTTGCAATAGAAAAATATTGGAGGAACGCAGAATGTTAAGAGCATGAGCATATATTACTCTTTGTCCGATGAATTGAGCTTACTTTTTTACTAAATTTTATAAACCAACAACAAACTATAATATTGTTGATTATTGTTTTAATTTGTTTAATAATTATGTAGATTACTTATTACACTAAGCGAAAGGTTACCAATGACACAGAATTTTACATTGAAATCGAAATGTAATGAAATGATCTTTGTGTTGTTGTTTTTTTCTTCTCTTCCAATTGCTTATCAAGGAACTTAAAACAAACCCAATCCCAAATGTTAAGCTCGTGACTTTATATAAAAGTCATAGCTGATGAATTTACAAAACCCTCGATAAAAGAATCATTTGATCAATTACAATATGATTTTTTTTTGTAAAGACATTTGATCGCTATCAGCATCGTTTCACTTCTTTAATAGAAAACTAATGATATTTTATATTACTAATAAAAGGCTCAAATAATACAATTGGTGAAATTGTAAATCTTCTCTTGCAATATTTTGCATTTATATTAAGATCTTCGTGCTTTTTATTGTAACTTAATGTATTTTGACTGAATTGATGACAATGCAATCAAATGATATATCAACAATTTTTCATCCATATCAATGAATAATGAAGCATTAAATGCAAAATTGTCTATGAATAAAACTGTCATCAAATTTGTGATCATTTGCAGGAAAAGAGAACATTTAATATTACTGTACGTACTAACAATTTCGATAAATAATTAGCCCAAAAATACAGCACTTTCATGACGAATCTAAAAGCACAATTTAAAAACCAAAAAAAATGAAAATTTAAATAGTATATGCCTTACAAAATATTGTAAATAACAATATTATGAATGGATAACAATCTTGCTTATCGTGACCCATACTGTCATATTTTGAATTGGTGTGTTAAAAATCTCAGTTGTGGTATTGCAGTAGAATTTATTTGGTCTTTTAAAACTGAATTATATAGCATAAGTATCCAATTTTATAAAATGCCATATTTAAAAAAGGACAATACCTATTTGTCAAATATGTCAACATATTCGTTTTCCAAAGATGTTGTGATATGAAATAAAACAAAAAAGTTTAAAAGTTAAAAGCGGGTTTTATTTAACATTACAGAATAAACATGTATAAAGCATAGCCATCCTTGCATTTGTTATCATATGATGTCCGCCGAGATAAAATCGAATCGTGTAATGCTGTTTAATGTACATATAGTAAAGAAAAAGAGGGAAGATACAAACATGACCAAGGAGAAATCCAAAATTTAAATAAATACAAAAAAGAGGATGTGGTATATCTTTCAATGAAAAAATATCTACATTAGACCAAATGACACAGCAATTTGAATCAACTATAGGTCAACGTACGACCTTCAATAATGAGTAAAGCACATAACGCATGCCGCATAGTCAGCTATAAAATGACCCTGATATGATAACTGAAAACAATAACTTAAGAATTAAAAATAAAAAATGGAAAAAAAAATGAAATTATCATGGATATATTGATAAATTAGTGGGTTTGTTTTCTTTGACAGCTGATGTTGTAGATACTTAATTGGTAACTTAAACCTTTTGTAAACCATTGGTATTTTTCAAGACGAATAATACCGAAATAAAATCTGGTATTTCACCTTCACATTTAAAGAAAATCTTATTATTGAGAAGCAGTATTCAAACAAACGCTCTAATAATTAAGATAGCTTCTTAGAACGCGAGCAACAATTAAACAGGTGTTGTCAGTATAGGATGCATCATATCCTAGAATGGAAAGTTCATATGCACTACTATTTTTTCCAAAGGTCAAAATATAGGGCTGTGCGGCATATTTTCAACGTTTATATGCCCCGTACTTCTTAGAGTTTAAACTAACACTAAATTTCCTAACTACCCCTGCCTCGACTGTAGGGTTACCACAGATTTCAAAGTTAACAATATTCACATCTATATTTACTGGTTACATTCCTAAGTTATGTCTCTATGAGATGCAACCTACAGATCAAAACTGGGAACCAGTATGTAAACAAAATTAATTATCTATGAATATTCTAAATCTCCCCAGAAGAACCGTAATTTGAAAACCAGCTGTATTTACAAAGTGCAACCTATATGCCGTTTTTGTTTGTTTCTATTTTGAAATTTTAAACTACCGCCCACATATAGTTTCTGAACCAACGAAGCAACTTTACTAAATAATGTGCTTTGATATTTGACATTTGTTTGCTACGACTATCTTGGTTGTAGAGAGTTGGAGTGAATTGCTGTTCAGTCAAGTATGTATATTAACATGCAATTTTCTTGCCCTATGAATGTATTATATACCGTATTTATTGAATATAGTGACATGTATATATGATAACGATTTCTGTACAAAGCAAATGATGTTCGAGAATCTTCATTTGGATAAAGGAAAATTACAAAAACACTAAACTCCGAGGAAAATTCAAAACGAAAAAGCCCCATATCAAATGGCTACATAAAAAGCTCAAACACAACAATCGAATGAATAACAACTGCCATATTCCTCACTTGGTACAGGCATTTTCTTATGTAGAAAATGGTGGATTAAACCTGGTTCAAACCATACTAAACATAAAAAAAGAAAGAACAGATCAACAAGTCAGCAAAACATTACATAGAAAAAGCAACATGAACCAAAATGCTTTAGTAACGATCATCCGTACTCTGACAATAGGAAGAAAGTTCTACGAGTAGTATACCATATGTTGTTCTATGTAAGGTTTTAATGATCTTAGTAATTTTAAGAGCTCAGTTTTGTCAATAAGATAAATAATGTAATGGTGGGAAGATTGTGTCTTCTCTTCCAACTTTCACTAATACATATATACAGTTGAAATATCAGTCATCGTTACTAAGGCAAACCATCAGCATGGGTTTGCCAAACAAAAAATGAAGAACGCCTAGGATTACTTAGAGTCTGACATCAATAAAATTCATGAATGATTAGCAACAATAAAATAGAATTAAAATGAAAAACAATTAATCAAAATATATATAAAAGCAAATGATCAAAATATATATAAAAAAAAAAAACATTCACGATATTCATATGACAAATGACGAGGCGTAAAATGTTAATATGATAGGCATATGTTTTAAATCATAATCTTATTGATTTAAAAAAATAGTAGTAGAGACAAAAGAACGCACTTAAAAAGATTATATTATTTTAGTTTTTATCGTTATATTCTTTAACGGTAATTTTTATTGTTAGTATAATCATCATTAATTCGTGGACAGCAAAGTGAAAGAAGAAGACACAAATTATGAACATACGTAAATATTTATGTTATGCAAATCAAAATATTCTGGTTGTGTAAACAAGTAGTTTAAAGTATTTAATCTTCGGTGCCTATCCAATGTTTTAGTGTTCTTGCATACCACCTTTGTGAATTAATGGGGGAAAAATATCTTATATTCTAACAATTGTCCATACATTGAAAAGGACCGCCACATGAATTTATAAAATACGAAAGTAACTAAGGATAATTGATATGACACAATACGGGTGTAAATGAACTAAATAAGACAAGAAGACATAAAAAAATGTATGGCTAGTCTCTTTTTGTCAAATAAACACACTCGTTCATATTTCAAAGGTTTATTTGCTGTTTGGTAAATATACCATGTATATCCAGTACTAAACTGTAATCCAAGTCAATCGCCGATTCTAAACGGTAGGTTAATTTATAATGAATACAACAACCATCAGTTGCATTGTACTTAGTTAGGATCAGTTATACCTTATCAATAGAACTGTCAGAACCATATATCGTAGAATATTACCTAGTAATCTTGGAGTGGTTTCAAGGCCCAGTGTATTTGATAATTTATTATACTATATATTTATTACGTATGCGCTTATGTACTATACTGTAAGGTTTTGCCCGCTCTGAAGAAAACTACTGTTAATAAAGCTATATAATTTTATTTTTTATTTGTAAATTACAATTTGGAATAAGATAACAATTTCAAAAAAGCAATTTCAATAGGGAAGTTATTATATCAATTTAAGATAAAAAAAAAATAGACTTTCAGCCGGTTCAGTAACTGAACTATACTCGTACTCTTAGCGAAGTTTATCTTATACTAAGTGATTCATTTCCTGTTGATTTTCTTCTTTTTTTAATAGTGATTTGTCTGCTCAAAGCTGGAAACTATTGAGACACTTAATTTTTATTTAAACGAACAGTATATCACAACGGAACATGTTCACAATTTAATGATCACCAGATAACCATATCAATTTAACAGTACTTTGAATTTTATTTATTTTTTCAATTTGAAGGATATTTGGGTATATTTGTAATTGTTACGTAAATATGTAGCTCCTACCCGGATTTGGTAATGATAATTTATATTTGTCAACAAATTTAAATAGCAATTTCATGCGTTTTGTATTTCTAATTTTACTGTTGAAACATTTTGACCTTGCATTGTTCTTGCGTATGTTACATTTTACTGTTGTGTTTCTGTTGTGTCGTAGTTCTCCACTTATATTTGATATGTTTCCCTCAGTTTAAGTTGGTAACCTGGATTTGTTTTTGTCTCAATCGATTTATGAATTTCGAACAGCGGTATATTACGGTTGCCTTTATTTGATATGTACTTGTTTGTCGTGTGGCTCCTAACGTTTTATTGTACTTATACATACTTGGTGATAAAATCCATTGAACAGGTTTGAATGTGAAGGCAACTGGTTTTAAAGAAAACGAGAGGAAAAACTAACGGACAAACATTCAAACACATAAGTTGAAAATAATTTGATGACTTCATGGATTAAATGAAAATGACCGACAAGCATATAATAGTTCACGAAACACATTAAAGAAAACTGATAAAGACTAAGCAACACGAACCACACCAACAACTAGGGATGATATTAATCATATGTAGTATACAATTATATAAAAAGGCAAACAGACGAAAATTAAGAGTAGTTTTGTAATCGTCGTCATACTATTCAGTTATATTCCCCATTTCGTTGGATGTTTTACTCATTGTATGAGACATACTGAATGGTATCTGTGTTTTTCATGTAATTTCATGTTTCTATTTCAAAGTAGTAAACGAACTAATAATTTAGATGTCAATATATTTGTAACAAGACGAGAACTGTTTCATGTTACCGCTTTCTGTGTCATTGATCGATACTCAACATAACGCTACAACCAAAATGGTCGAGTTATACATCCATCAAATGTAAACATTTTGATTAAAAAGAAGAGGCAACATTTTCGAAGTGGACAAAAAAATATCTGAAGTAGAAGAACACCAAACAACACAATAGAAAATAAATTTTAAAATCTAGAGTGTCACATGTAATTGGTAACTACATTTGTGCATCGTTATCTTGAAAGAGGGACGAAAAATACCAGAGGGAGAGTCAAACTCATAGATACATGTAGAAAAGAAACTGACAACACCATGGCTAAAAATAAAAAAAGACAAACAGACAAACAATAGTACTGAAGACACAACATAGAAAACTAAACACTAAGTAATACGAATCTCACCAAAAACTGGGGGTGATCGCAGGTGCTCCGGAAGGGTAAGCACATCCTGCTCCTCATGTGGCACTCTTCGTGTTGCTTATGTTATTACAAATCCGGTAAATAGTCTAATTCGGTAGGTCACATTCGTAAAAAGGGAAAGGAAATTGTAGTTACGACATATAAGGAACAACATATCAGATATCATCTGTGAAACGGTTATTCCATAAAGGTCAACCAACTCGTGATGGAAAGACATCTGTCTCAATTGCAGTCAAGTGGGAACTCCTTTTTTCTATTACATGCATATCAAGACATTTGGTACATGTTTTTTTTACTTTCTAAATGAACACTAGACAAGGAGTGTCATGTTTCTATTTAAATATTTTACTCGAGTCTGTGTTAATTTACTAACAGTTCTGGATCTATATCATCAACCAGGAAGCCATAAGAAAACTCGACAGCAATTAGCATATGTCTTTGAACTGATTTTTGTACAAACAACTATTTGTACTAATATTTAGTTAAGATATGCCAAACAAGGTGTAGAAAACTTTATTGTAGTTATTTTAAATAACTCATGAAATGAAATGAAAGCATTTAAAGACGTAAAATAAAGTTTTAAACAATGTCAGATATACTTAGAAATGCATGCCAAGTATATCAAACATGAAGATATAAAGAAAACATATCAAGGGGCAGATAAATAGTATATGTCAAATACAAACAGACAATGCAACATACCATCACCAGAAAATAAGGGACAACTACTATGACAAAACAAACTTCGAACTATGATATTTGAATTAATGAATTAATGCAATATCATGAATATGAAGCAAACAAATACAAACCCGATAAAAAAAAATTAAACGCAGTTAAAACACAAGATTTTGGTTCGACAAAGGTACAAAAGAAAATATGATTAGTAATAGAGGTGACTTAGTTTCATAGATTATAACAAACTAAGGCAACACTTTTTTTTTTAATAAACACATTATTTGGTGTGACTAATAATAGTTCTATTTAGCATTTTTTTTCTCTATTTCTCTATTACATGACAGTAACTTAATAAATGGAGACCTCAGACTATTCTAATACTAATTATATCCAATTTAAACAATTGATATAAACGTATATTCCCTTTCTTCAATGGAATCAAAACTAGATATATTTAGGTCATTTTAAAATGAATGGCTATCAATCCATTAGCTCTTTCAACAAGTTCTTGTTATGGATCGTTAAAAACGTTGGGTTTTATTCCAAACACGTAGAACAAATTAAATTACATTGACGTCTGACTGAAATATAATTATTACGTTGCAGTATCCAAACAACAGCTCTGATAACGTACCTAGCTAGGAAGGTAATTATAAGTACTAGGTAATCAGCGTTTGTTTTAGAACCCTTCTTTCATAGTTGTTTGGTGTCTGCTATTTCCATTTCTCCTTTAGCGCACATTTCATTATAGCTTTGTACTGGTCCGACATATTGTTAAGACATGCAAAATAGATATATATTTGGAAACGATATACAGGTACAACATGAAAATAAAGTAGCTGAACTAATGTGGTTAACTGTATCGATTGCTGTTCCTTTACATAATTATGACATTGTTTCTACGTCTGATTTGATAGTTTAGTCTGAACTGTTGTACTATCTAATATCTTGTATTTATCTCATCACATATACATGGTTAACTTACTAGTGGGCAGCACGACCCAAACAACAAGGAGAGGGTTTTGATCTTACGTGTAGATGATATGAAAGGGTAAGTAAAATTATACTCCAAGAGTAGTATCTGTGAAACTGTCAAGTGTGAACTATGCAAAAGCGCTTTTTAATAACTCAACAATTTAAACATCAATAATTGTATCATTACAAGGGCATATTATCTGCATATGTTTGCGAAATAAAAAAATTAAATAAGGAGAAAGCAGAAGATTGTTATAAAGGTTTGAAATAATCATAAGAGGTAAATGATCATTAAAATGAAGCAACGAAATTAATCAAAATTTATAAAAAGAAACATACGCGATATCAATATGACAAATGAAGATGCGTAAAGAAATATGATGTTGTATATTTATTGTAAATGGTAAGTGTATCGTTAAAATGGTAATATAAACACAGCTGAAACATGTTATATTACTTTCATTTGTATAGTTATGTCATTTTTATTGCAATTAGATTGATAGATTTTCAGTCGACAACATAGTGCAAATATGACAACCAAATTATTAACATGCGTTATCGTTTCTTTTCGCAATTGAATATACCTACTGCGATTTTGCAAGACTTGCATACACCATTATTCCATTTTATTTTCTTTCAGATCATCTAATGATCGGAAGAACTTTTTTTCCATTATTTGGAATAGGATTCCATAGGATAAACAGTAATTAAATGAAACCTACTGAGTAGTAGTAATATCTTACTTGAAAAGGGGACATGTCTCGTAAAAACTTGAACCTTTCCCCAATTAACTGAAATCGCTATATAGCTGACATGGAAATAATGTAGTTGTTGATTTGTAAATAAGTTCCGCTGTTTGATGAATGGAATGGTGAGAAAATATTTATATAAACAGAACTAAGTGTCTCTATTGCTTCCCGCTTTGGGAAGACGTAACACGTAATTAAAAAGGGACAGGAATTGTATCAATTCGATTAAGATAAACGTTGCTCAATACAGTCAGTAAATCGAATGAAAATTGGAATTTTTCAAAGTAACTTGTCTAATAACTGTCCTAATAAATTTCCGTTTTTAAATTGCGGTATATTTTTCAAAATGTCTTTACCTTTATGAACAACAGCTTTAAAGTTTACTTGAGAATTTCACATATTAAAGCTATATAGTTTCTTGGTTTCTTTGAATATATAACAAGTATTGTGAATCAAAATTTCTTCTGATAACAATAAGTAAAATTGAGAATGGAAATGAGGAATGAGTCTAAGAGACAACAATCCGACCATATAACAGACAACAGCAGAATGTCACCAATAGATCGTCAATGCAGCGAGAAATTCCCGCACCCGGAGGCGTCTTTCAGCTAGCCCCTAAATAAATATATATACTTGTTCAGTGATAATGAACGCCATACTAAACTCCAAATTATTCACAAGAAACTAAAGTTAAAAATAATACAAGACTAACAAAGGTCAGAGGCTCCTGACTTGGGACAGGCGCAGGTGCAGATGGTGTTAAGCATGTTTATGAGATCTCAACCCTCCCCCTATCCCTCTACCCAATGTAGAAAAGTAACGCATAACAATACGCACATTAAAATTCAGTTCAAGAGAAGTCCGAGTCTGATGTCAGAATTTGAAGATGTAACAAAAGAAACTAAACAAAATGACAATAATACATAAATAACAACTGACTACTAGCAGTTAACTGATATGCCAGCTTAAGTCTTCAATTACACTTATTGAAAGATTATGTCTTCATCATATGAATATCAGGCACAATCCCTCCCGTTAGGGGTTTAGTATCATACCATCATAACATATATAAGAACAACTGGTTTTTAAATAATTGTGGTTATTTCCGATGCAAATACCCTATAAGTGAATCAATATTAAAGCCAAAATATGCAATCTTTAATGACCTGACAACAGTATGGTAACTATATCCCTTCTTAATAAGTATATTTAAAGGTTAAGTTAGTTTCTGCGGTGTATACTGACATTGTTGTGGGTTATAAAGTATAGTTAAACGAAAAATTTAACGGTGATAAACTAGATTTAATCCTTTTAAATAACAAATTTAAACTGGTTATATTTTTCAAATAAATAACAAATTTAATAACCCATAAATCGAAATTAAACTTAAGAGAATAAGAAATTTAACAAAATTATAAAACTTTAATAAACTACTAAAATAATTCTTCATAAATCAGACCTTAAATTCAAAACTAGAAATTTAATATATGAATAAATTTTGTAAACGTATCATTTCATGCAGTGCGATTGGATGTGAAATACCTGAACGTTTAAGAAGTTTGCATGTGGAGTTATATTTACGAACGATAACCTTGTACCGATGATAAAATTTTGTAAATGTTTTGACTAGTTTGTGATATCGAAAACGTCGGTGTAATAATTTTTCAGTAATACATAAATTTCTCTCGTTGAAATCTAAAACGTTGTTACATACACGAGATGAATCGTAACAATTGGGATATGTAAACACCGTAAGATGGTGACAAGGGAACGTCGCGATCTAAAAATGGATATTTTACGATAGGAAATGAAAAATCATCTCTTGTATCATAAATTTTAGTATTAAGCTTCCCGTCAATGGTATAGATATCAAGATCGAGGGAAGGGCAGTGGTCATTGTTAGTATTAGCTTAATATAAAGTAAGCTCAACAGGTATTTATGCAGCCTCTCCTGTTGAACCTCAATTTAAAATGGATCGTGACGTCAAATTGTATGGTTCACTAATCACCAATGCAATAAGAGTGTTCTTAAACTCACTAATAACCAAACTACCCTTATAGGATTTTAATTCTATTATATCTACAGGCAAAGTTGACCGTAGATGGATTTGGTCATTCTTATTTTTTACAAATTTATGTGTTCGTCATATTCATGTAGCTCCAGATGTTTTATAGAACTCAAACATCTTTGGTGGTAAATACCCTTGAATATGTTTGAATGCAAATGTTGTAAAAAAAAAAGTATATAAAAGAAAACCATGATTAGTTTTCTAATATTTGTCTAACTATTCAGATATATGTACCATACTATGTCGGTGATGTAGTCAAGACATGAGACAAACTTAAATGTATCTGTAGTACTTTTTAAATTCTAATTTCAACGGAATGGATCATAACTAACGAACGTATGATAATTCATTGAAATAACAGAATCAATGTACATCAAGAAGTGAATTATACGGATAACACAAGCTTAAAAATGTTATAAACCGTCTCATTAAAAATGAAGTAAACAATTCTACGAAAGAATAGTGAAGTGACCCCAATTGGAATGACGACTTGCTGTTACAAACCTAAAAAAAAGCCATTTAAATATAATATGTTTGTCAAACAAGAAATAAAGGAAAACGAAATTACTGGAAAACATAAGAATACAACTTCAGTTTGCCTCACTATTGACATTTAAAAAGAGTTCTCTCATTAAACCATGGATTCAGGTTTCATTTCTTTAAATATTGACAATGCAATTTCCCATAGGAACTCCTTTTACGGCTAACACTGTACCACTTATACTATGAAGTTTTGAAAAAAATCTTATCCTAGAATTAAAAGTTCATATGTACTACAATTTTTTTCAAAGGTCAAAATATAGGGCTGTGCGGCATATTTTCAACATTTATATGCCCTGAACTTTCAGAGTTTAAACTAACACTAATTTTCTTAACTACCCCTACCTCGAATGAAGGGTTACCACATATTTCAATTTAAACAATATGCACATGTATATTTACTGGTAACATTCCCAAGTTATGTCTCTATGAGATGGAACACAGAGAGCATAACCGGGAACCAGTACAATGTATGTAAACAAATTAATATTTTCTATGAATATTCTAAATCTCCCCAAAAGAGGCGTGGTTTGAGAAACAGCTGTATTTACAAAGTGCAACCTTCAGGTCGTAATCATGCAATTTCAAAGCAACTAAAAGTTTAACCCTCCCTATTTTTACAGGTAGAGTTGCTTAGTTTTAATTTATCCATGTAGTATCTTGCGAACTTTTTAATGAAATCGTCTTTCGTATTTTGTTAATTTTATTTCGACATATGAATTTTTAATGTTCCTTTAAAATCTATTAAAATGCATGTACCAACGCCATGAAAACCATACATTTACAAATAGCACAGATGACCTCAAAATCTTTTCAAAGTGGAACAGAAAGTATTTAAATTTTTTTTTTCAGGGGGAAGTGGGTGGTCTCATTCTTTAATTTTGAATTTTCTGTCTTGTATGGTGTGTCTAATTGCTTTTGTGATTAACAAATGATTGTTACTATGATCTTTTTGTTTATGTTGTATAATTTGATAAATGTGAGTTTATATTTAAAAAAAGTATTATTTTAGGGTTGTTAAAGAAGAAATCTGTATGATTTGATAATTCTTTTGGAAAATGCTGCACATTTATTTCTGTTGTGCCCTTCCTTGATTAGATAATAATATCTATATTTGTTATATAAGTAACATTATCTTTGTGACATAAACAAAAGTAACAACAATAAAATAACTGAGTTGAACACACACATATCTATATATATATACAAGTAAAACTAACTAAGAGTCCCCTGTCCTCAGCTCTAAAGAATGTTTTATAAAGGAACCTGTTTTTTTTTACTTGGTTTATATTAGAAGTATTTAGTAGGACTACTAGTTTTTGAGTATCAGATATATTTGGAAACATAGGATTATCTATTGCAATGTCATTAAAAAGTTTTATACGTAAAACATTATTAATTTGACAGTAGAGGAGAAAGTGATTTTCATCTTCTGAGGTTTTATACAAGTTGGACATGTTCTATTGTCTCGAGGTATTTTTAGATATCCGCCCTTCTCAATTAGCAAATTATGGTCACTAATTCTAATTTTTGTAAATAAACGTCTAGTTTCAAAATTTGGATATCTTAGATAAAATTCTAGGTCTTGTTTGACTTTGATATTTTTGTAATGAAAAAGTAGACAACACAGTAAATAATGCATCTTATCTAGACATTGATTATACAGTATCTTTAATTAATATTAGTCTTTATGTTTTTGGCACAATAGAATCGATCAATGTACCATGACTAATCACCATCTACTCGCTGAAAAAAAGAAATGAACAAGGCATTCCATATCAATCAATTATATCTATATATGCCCGCTAAATACTTACAGTCTTTTAATTTTCATTTATCAACTATATATGTCTGACATGATTGTTCCTAAACTGGCTTAGTTAAGATAAATTTGGAAAACATGTATAAATGAATTCTTATAACAATGAAAGTGTAAACAGCATCTAAACTTATAAGACCACATATTGGTAAACATAGATGTTAAATCAAATTATAAAAATGTAATTCTTGCGATGTCTACAAATGTTGGCGCAAATGTTTCCGTGTCGACTACATTTGATAAACGGAATATTTGTCTATATATTACCCTTTTCTCATCAAAGATAATATTAGAATAATGAATACTCTTGTAAGTGAATTGATATAACCATAACGCACATGACGCTTATCTATCTGTTTTGTTTTTTGTTCGATTTAAAGTATATCTATCAGAATGAATCAATATATATCAGGTAACATACTGCAAATGGAGAATCGTCATCATTTAAGGGCATAGTGATATCAGCCGATTCCTTGTAATTTCACAGAATGGACAGTGGATACGTATTTTAATCAGATTAGTATTGTTTATAATTTTTCTGGTTACGCTCTCACCCCATATGGAATTTATTGACCCCATATATACCTTTTAAGGTCACTAGCACACTTTGTAATTAATAATATATTACGTTGAGCGTAATTGTTTTGCTAGGAGGCTAGGTGACCAAGTGGTCTAAGTAGGTCAAAGGGTAAAATCATCTGCAGTTACGTCAATTGAGGTGGTGTGTTCGAACCCTGCACGTGGCAGATTCGTTTGAGTCCAATCTTAATTGAATAGGATTTGACAAAATTCTATTGACCGACTTTGAAAAGAAGTTAATTAATGTATTTTTTTCTTAAATGAAACAACATATTTCTGGTCGACATTGACTGTTATTACATGGCGTGTCCAATAAATAATAATGCTATTGGTTTTGATCTCATTGGTTGACAATGTGACCAATAGTTCTTCACTTCCTTTTCAATAGGTCTAGTTATGGACAGTCACTACGTTGATATAAATACCACATATCCTGACTTTTATATAGTATTGAAGCCAAATAAATTAATAGTGGAAGCGTTAGAAGTTATCAAGACTAGATTGGAACGAAATCATTTAACATGTTTAAGCTTAATCATTGCTTTATTGTAAAACACTGAATAAAATATGTGACGAAGTACAAGTTTCAATTTTGTACATTGTGTTCGGTGTTGCTTTGTGCTTTGCTTATGAATTCTGATAATAAGCAACATATTATCGCGAGGAATGACGCTGCGGTGTGTTCGAAACAGAAACTGTATTAAGAATTGTAATTAAGATAAATAAAAAAAATGTGTGTTTAACAGTTGATCTTCACTAATTATATATCATTGGGATCGGTTATACAATATCAGTTTTGAAGTGTCATAAACATGTAATATGTCATGGAACAGTTCAATATATTTTTACAACAGTTTTCCCTTCCATGCTTGATTCAATTCTAAGGTAGAAATGCTAAATTCAATTCTAGGGTAGATTTCTTAGAGTTGATCTGCGCAGTCAAATGGATTTTCCTGTAAATCATGTTTACATGTACATAAAGAGAACAACAAAATTACAGCTTAGTTTTATGTTATTTCCCTGTATTTATACTGAATAAAATCTCTTTGATGTATAAACTAATTTTAAAGTTCGTTTTTTTTTGCATTAAGAAAAAAAAAAATAAGAGTGACATTTTATCTAACGTAGAAATACAATTGCACATATCGATTAGCACTTTGGGGTGTAAAAAGGTACAAACAAATGGATTACACAGTGACCATATCAATTTCGGCAAGTATTCTTAAAGCCGAATCTAACTGACATTTTACAATCTTTTCCATTAAAACGTATGCTAATTTTCGCTTCACCATGATGTTTATAAAGCTATAGTTTTAAAAAAAAAATTATCAAGAAATGCCTTTAAGCCTGTTATTAAAATTGTTTGTTATGTACAATTCCGACGTTCATTCGGTTCAGGAACTGAATTTCACAAGTAATCTTAGCGAAGGATATCCTATATCTAATAGACACACTTCCTGTAGTTTATTTAATTTACTTTGAACTTCTGCTCAAAGCTGGAAGCTACTGAGACAGTTGAAAGTTACACGTTTAAGTTAGACGATCATTTTGTCACGACAGCATTCATAAATAGCGTGACTAATTTAAAAATTAATAATCACCACATTTTCATGTAAGCTTTAAAGTACATTAGACTTTTAAATCTTGAAAAACATGTAGAAAAAATATATATATATATATATTATGTAGTTTCATTTGTATCATAGGTCCTTTCGGATATGGGTAGTTAAAAGGATAAAATCGTTATCAAATGTAGCTAGAATTGAATGTGGACTGGCATACACATTGTTCTGTAAAAGTATTTTGAGATAGAATTTTAAAATAAGAAATGGTATATGATTGCCAATGGAAAAAATCATTCAAAAACATTAAATAACCCAGAAATGTACAAATAAAGGTCAACAGTTTGCCTTCAACAATGATCCAAGCTCATTTTCATGGTCATTAAATGACATCAATCAGTTACTGGTATCTGCAGCTTAGACAAAACAATTCTATGAAAATACAAACCAAAGTTATAATACATGTTTATAAATAATGACAAACTTCGAATTATATAGTATGTGCAAGCTAAATGGGTCTATGTAACATATATAATACTTCGGATTCACCACTTTTATAAAATATTATCGTTATCTGGGTACAAATTATACCACGATATAATAATTTATAACTTGCCATTTTATTTTTCCACTTGCCCTGGTGTGGATTTGTCTATTGTTTTTGATAAAAAAAATAATTAAAAAACAGCTTCATTATATTGTACTAATACATCTTTCCTGATAAAATAATTTGACTATTCTAAGCAAAAATATTATCGACACGGATATGAAAGTAATGTATTATCATATTAATAAATAGATGTGGTATGACTGCCAATGAAATAATTTGTATTAGTTATCTGATCTTCATCGTACTATTTAGATATACTTCCGTACTTATATGATCTACTTAAGCTATGAGACATACTTAATTGCATCTGTGGTATTTTACATTTCAATTATGACGTGAAAGATAAACATAGAAAACGAACTGAGGATAATTAATTGAGCTGTCAATATAAATATATATAGCAAAACATGATACTTATCGTATACTCGTGTCATTAATTGATAGTTTAAATAAAGATAAAACCAACGTGTCGAGGCTTTTATTCACCAAAAGATACCATTACTACAAGGTGTAGCATTTAACAAAGGTAATGCTTTTTATTTTTTGATGCAAGGAGATACATTTGGTTGGGGTTTTCAAAACAATAAAGATAAAACATGTTACTCCAAAAGAAATGTTTTTTGCACATCTGTAAAATTGTACAATGACATTTATAAATAGTCTTATTGGTGAACGTTTTATAACATATATTATTAGTAATCATGTGAAATTATCGATAAAGTTGCCATCGGCTCGGTAGATTTAGAATACAGAAAGCATAAATTACAAAGAAACCAAAGTGAAGCAAGAAGTATCTTGTTTTCTATCAATGTTTTTAAGGTTTATGTTCCATGCATTTTGTTTTTTTTTTGTTGTTTTAATGTTTGGGTGTTCTTTGCACATTTTACTATGGTGCTGTTTGTCGACATCAGGTTAGTTTGACATGTATACCATACTTTTGATATGACTTGTGATTCGTCGATTCAAAACCTAGATATGTGTTAATATCAAAGAGTAATTAATCTTTCGGACGAAAGTTCTCTATATTTGAAGTTGTAATCCAGTAAAATGAAATTATACCTACGTAGCAGGAAATCTTAAAGTAGTTTGAGAAATTGTTTTGCAAGTCGACTTCTTTGGGGTTCCCATTGCGGAGTCAATAATTGTTCTTACATAGAAATTGATAATAAAGTATGGTTAATTAATTAAATACAAGTCCTGAATTATTTGGCAGAATACTTTATCACAGTGTCATAGCTGATGATCATGTTCTAGCTGAAAATAAATAAGTATACAGCATTTAACATGAATCAATCATCGTTATATATGTCTGGTAAGAAACTATGGTCGTTCTTATTTCAATCTATCAAATATCTGTGTTTGTCATGATTGTAACAAGACGGGTTTAATTAACATTCAAATAAATGAGACATACAATTATTTCTATATTTATACGATGAAAAGACGCTAGACTTTTAATAGCAATGACAGTATATAAACAACATATAAACTACAGACTAGACGGATCCTTTATTGGCCTGTCAACTGATATGTTTACATCAAACTAACACGATGCAATTTCTGTAATGAATGGAAATGATATGGTGCAATATGTGAAATTGTTGATAACCTTTTGCAAGAAAGAGTTTCTGTCAATCCATTACAGTTTTAACGACACAATGTAAGAAGAAAATAATGAATCAAATTGTGTTTTGTACTCAATTGACGAAATCCTCATTGTATACATGGTATATGTATAGCTGGTGTCGATGATCATTCGTATGTCGATTTATCAAAATTTATGGACAATAACTCCTACTTGTAGATACATGTATCTGAACATTTTGACCATTCAACTTATCTATATACATCTTGTATAACGTTGTTGCTTTTTTACAATTGTTCTCTTTTTTATGATAGAAAAAAGGAAATTACAAAAATACCGAACTCCAAGGGACATTCAGAACCTACAGTCTATTATAAGTAGTTTTTTTTTTGTTTGTTTAAGAGTTAGAGAATCGAATGCTTGTATATTAAAGATATACACCTTTTAAAAAAGATGCATAATTACCAGAACTGGAAGAATAAATCATTTGATCATGTCGCCTTAGTTTTTAGCTCTAATTTTTCATCTTATCTCAAGCGAGTAGCATGATATGAAAAATTATCACATAAAAAGATCGAAGAAAAAATGCACAAAATAGCGATAATTTTAAATCCTTGTTTTTTAACAAAGTGAGGACACATGATGAATTATGTATTCTAATCTAATAACTGGTAAAAGAAAACAAAGGCGTTGATAATCAATATGCCCAGATATATTGTGCTTGACTGAAAAAATACCATTAGTTCATACATCTTTTTATGGTGTTTATCAAAATGATACGGACATATACTGCCTTATCAACAAGTTAAGATTGTCGTAATCTTTTTTAACTAGAGGCCTTGGTGGCCGAGTCCTCTAAGTAGTTCTTCGACAGTATCACCAGCATGGAAACACTCAAGTTGTGAATTATTACCCTGCAATTGGCAGGTTCGTTCGATTCATATGGGTTTTTTGTTTTAAATTTAAACATGTTTCTTTAATTGATAAGGAAAGCAACTAAGGAGGCGCCGAATTTTACAGTCTCATTTGTCGGGAAAAAGGCAAATGAGGTAACAAAACTCCCATTATAAATATATAACATCTATCTTCATAACTAACATCTATCTAGTATGTACATATGTGCATGTAATTATCATCTATCTATATATATGAGAAGGACTCTAAACAATGGTACTCTTAAGTACGATGGTTACGGTAAATTGCGATGGTCTACGCTAAAGTACGATGTTGTCTTACGCTAAAGTGCGATAGTTGTTTGCTTGCTAGAGTACAATTATTTGCCACGCTAAAGTGGGTAATGTTATAGGGCCTTAATCGTGAAAGTACATGGATGTTAAAAATAGTCTTTTTAGCTAAAGCTAGTATGCTAATATATATTTATGTGTGACAGGCTTTATAATTTACCGAAAGGCTTCAGTAATTATTTCTAAATTTAGAAGACCATCCACGATTTAAGTGCTAACAAGTTAACTTAGGTGTCAGAAAAAACTAACTTTCCTGATAATAAATTTTTAACATTCGGGCGCATCAAATATCTGAATCATTAGTGTACACTTACGTTCGCACAGTCAAATTCTTTAAGAAACACTTCCCCTTACAGTCGTCATCGTAAATTACAAATACAAAAGTCGTTCATTGTCGAAATGAGCAATATTTATTTGTATAAGTTTTAATTTAAATTCGAGAGAAAGACGATGTTGTCTGAGTTTTCTCCTTTTTCGTAGTACAAATACATGTTATATCTTCCTACAACGTCCAATCTAGTGAATTAGGGGAGAATCTACAATATTAAAGTATGTACCTTAAATTTAAATGTATCTGTTCACATGCAAAGAAAGCAGGATACAGGATACTTATGCGTATACTTTTTTTTTTTTTTTTTTTTTATCTTTATGGCTATTGTAAACTACAGGATACAAGCACCCGATAAACAAAACAACACATTTGCTTCGGCCAACAAAGCACGGTTAGGTTTAAACAAATAAAGTCATGGACATATGGAATATAAGTTGTTAATCAAATATATCTTCCGGCATGAACGTTTTTAGTTTCTTTAAAAGACTGTTGACGTCACATCAAACTACGTTTCGACGTCTATAACACCACACGTTAGCGTATGGAGACATCGCACTTTAGCGGAGACCATCGCAGTTTAGCGTGATCATCATACTTCAGCGTTCCCATCGCACTTTAGATTCCTACATATGTAAACATCACATTGAATTAAGTATGCATTTTATCTGTATATTTGTTCTTCCAAGGAGCTACCTGTTTTTATCAAGCAGTTTGAATTTTATAGTACTTCACTCCGTTCTTTTGTTATGTTAATTTCTAAAACATACTCGTTTAAAATTATTTGATTCAGATCTTGATTATTAAAGATTGCTAGTTTTCAAGTGGAACGTCGAAGGGTCTAACTGGGTTTAGAAGCATTCTCCGTCATTAAAAGCATGTAAATGCGATGTAGTACTTAGTAGTCATGATAGTGTACGCCACTTTTGGAATGACATTCAGGTAGCTATTAAACCAGGTTTAATCCATCTTTTTCTAAATAAGAAAATCCCTGTCTCAAGTCAGGAATATGACCGCTGATCATTCGTTTGATGTGTTTGAGCTTTTGATTTTGCAATTTGATTACGGACTTTCCTTTTTGAACTATCCTCGAAGTTCAGTATTTTAGTGATTTTATTTTATATAATAACCGAATTCAAAAAGGAAGTAGACTAATGTTGTTTTGATCGATTTTTTTTTATATTTTATATCGAACTTTAAGTTAACTTTATTACTAGTTCATGGTTTTCTAATTATGGATAATACCTAGGTTGTTGATCAAATTATCAAATAATGTGATCTATAATTCTTCACTTCCTTGTTCTGCGGTTGTTATATGGTTTATTGTCACGTTGGTAATTGTACCACATCTCCTGATTTCTTTTAAGTATTGAGGCCAAATACCTAAATAGCGGAATCCTTAGGAGATAACATGGTTTGATGAGAACCAATTCATTTTAAATAAACATAGATAAAATTAACCACACCAGTCAATATAATAGCAATTTACCTCAGGAATAGATTACCTTAGCTGTATTTGGCAAAACTTTTAGGAATTTTTGGTCCTCAAAGCTCTTCAACTTTTTACTCTATTTGGCCTTTTAAACATTTTTGGATCCGAGCGTCAGGAATATGACAGCTGATCATTCGTTTGATGTGTTTGAGCTTTTGATTTTGCAATTTGATTAGGGATTAGGGGAGTCTTTTGTAGACGAAACGCGCTTCTTGCGTAAATATAAAATTTTAATCCTTGTATCTATGATGAGTTTATTTACACGAAACGTAGTAATATACGTACTGAGTACAGCATGTATTGCGCACCCCTTTTGTAATGACACTTATAAAAACCGTATTTAAAAAGAAGAGACATGATGTTTTTGTGTAGGCTATTTTATAGTTGATATCGACTTTTAATTTAACTTTATTACACGGCTTTCTAATTATTGATAATACCTTAGGTTTTGATCAAATTATGAAACAATGTGACATATTATAATTCTTCACTTCCTTGTTCTGCGGACGTGTTATATTTTATCTTCACATTGGTAATTGTGCCACATCTCATTATTTGTTCTATTGTATGGAAGCCAAATAACTAAATAGTGGAAACCTTACAAGATAACAAGATTTGATGAGAACAAATTCATTTACAATAATCATAGTTTATTTTTATCAACCCAAATATAAAATGTGATTTAGTACTAGATCCATCAAGTTCACAATTTGAAACAAAGAATACACTCTGAATCAATTCTTAACATTAACTTATGTACTGACTAATGTTGAACTGCAGAATAAGTTATTAGTTACTTGACAAAAATGTTCTTTTAAACATGTGATTTTCTAACATTTTTATTTATAATCAATACCAATAATAATGAGTATTTAGGACATATATTTCCACAAAACAAATTTGTCGTTCTAAACCAATAATTGCAGAATACCCTACTATGTACCACCAATTCATCAATTTGAATAGTATTACATCTCTGAGTCATCATTTAAACATCTTGGCTTTTTTTTTTTGGAAAGTATAATTGACATCCAAAGTTCACAAAATGGAACAATAGATATAGAAAGATATGGCACGAGTACAAATCAGACAATTCTTCATCCAAGTCAAAATTTATTAAAGTTAATCATTTTAGGTTAAGGTACGGTCTTCAACATCAAGCTTTGGCTGACACCGAACAGCAAGCTACAACGGGTCTCAAACACTACCAAGGACAAACCATTGAAACGGGAAAACCAACGGGAAAACTAACGGGAAAACAAACGGTATATACAAAACGAGATAGAAGATATTAGTTTAGTGTCTGTTATTTTTCCTGAACCACGGATGATAGACTGTTGCTTTATCTTTCTTTTTGCCCAATAATGTATTTCAATACTTTCGAACAATTTGGTTGCTAGTTTTTTTTGTCTTGAATGAATGAATAACTGAATTAAATTCGCAGATACATGTTCCAATTACATGTATGTTGAGATAATGTTGTTTGTTGATATAATACCTGTTATCTGCGATAGTGTTGTAATATTTTCCGCTGGACATGGATCATGTTTAACAATCTAACTGACTGCTTATGTCACCAAATGGTAGGATTGATATAGCCAATAACCTTTAAACAAGGGGGAAGACTATTTACCAAATCACAAGGCGAAGAAGGGATTATAGCAACTAAAGGAGATAGGATGGGGCTTGCGGTAGGAATACAAAGACTTGCATGTGAAGTTACCATTTGCTTAAGTCATCGGTAATACAAAGACTTGCATGTGAAGTTACCATTTGCTTAAGTCATTACTCTTTGTAATACTTTCCAAAGGTTATAGTTCAACTTTACCACGACCCGTTATTATATAGGTAATTAATTTTTAAACGAAAATGGTGTTTTCTTTGTTCAATAATTGCAAAATACCTGCTATGTTCTGCAATGGCACTATTCGAATGCATATCTGAGTCATTATTTAAACATTTTGCTTTATTGGTAAACACAATTTTTCTACAATGATGTTATTTGCAAAAAAACAACTAAAACATCTTTAGAGTTACGCCCCTGTTAAACTGAAGTCTTCAGGTTTCAGCTGTTTCATAGTCATAAGTTTAGAATTTGTTATTCTACCTTTGCCAATTGGCAATATCTCTGATTTTTGCCTATTCATTTTGGCGCCTGAACTGGCTTCATAAATTTCATCAATAGAACTTTTGTCAGACACAGTTAAAGTAGTGTCATCTGCGTGCTGAAAAATAAGAGCTTCATGAGTGGTTTTTGGAATTTTAATACCAGATATATTCACATTTTTTTCTAATATAACATTGTCAAGTTTCAGCTGCTAAACATAGAGAAGGGCACTTATTGGACATCCTTGTCTTATCCCATTATCAACACAAAAATAGGGTGTCAAAAATCCATTGCGTTTTACACAGCTATTAATTCTTGTATAGAAAATCTCTATCCACCAAACCCAAATTGCTTTAATGTTTTAAAAATAAACTCATGACTTTCTGTGTCAAAAGCTTTCTCTTGGTCAATTTTAACAATATAGCCTTCAAGTTCATCATTTTCAACTAAAGTAATTATATCTCTTACATTAGCAATATTGTTACTAATATCTCTACCAATAATACAGCAAGTTTGGTTTTCTGATATAATAGTTGGTAATACCTTTTTAAATCTATTTGCCATTATTCTGGCCAATATTTTATAGTCAACTTGTAACAAAGATATTGGTCTATAATTTTTCAAAATTCTTCTATCACCTTTTTTCTTATAAATTAAGCTTAAAACACCTGCTCTCATAGACCTTGACAAAATATTTTCATCATAAATACTATTATAAACATGACATAATATATTTCTTAAACAATTATAAAAATTACAGTAAAACTCTGTTGTAAGCCCATCTGTACCAGGACTTTTGTTTGTTTGACATACATTGTAGCCACCAATTCTTCAGTAATTTCATCATATAATATTTCTGCATCACACATGTCTTTATCATTTTGATTTATTTTTACATCAATAGAACTAATGAATTCTTCCATTTTCACACAAGAATATATTTTTTTATAAAAAGAATATTCAATATCTAGTATACCATCAGTATCACTAATGACATCATCTTTGTCATTTTTAAGCTCTTTTACAGCATTATTTTCTTACTTGTATTTTTCTAAAATTAAAAAAAAAATAGTATTCTTATCACTTTCAGAAGCCAATATTGCTTTGGATCGTAGAACTGCTCCTTTGCATTTTTCTAACTCATAATTATTTAACTCAAGCTTTAAGTTTTCTAATTTCGTTACATCTATAGCAATGCCGTCTGCTTGCATGGCACATATCCTTTGGATTTTATTTTGCAAGTTAAAAAATCTTTCTTTTTTTCTTTTGCCAAATTAAATGAAAAAACTTGTGAGAACTTTTTGATTCTAAACTTACAAATTATCGGAATTCCAATGGGGACTAACTGTGCACCACTTATTGCGGACCTCTTTTTGTATTGTTATGAGTTACAATTTAGGACAAAAATAAGCGAAGACCCATCAAAACAACATCTGATAAACAAATTTAATAATACTTTTAGATATTTGGATGATATTTTGGCTCTCAATAATGACGACTTCAGTATGTATATTAATGAAGTTTATCCGGCTGAACTTACTTTAAATAAAGCTAATACTAACAATGACCACTGCCCTTTCCTCGATCTTGATATCTATATCACTAACGGAAAGCTGAATACTAAAATTTATGATAAAAGGGATGATTTTCATTTCCTATCGTTAATTATCCGTTTTTAGATGGTGACGTTCCCTTATCACCATCTTACGGTGTTTATATATCTCAACTTGTACGATTCGCTTGTGTATGTAACAATGTTTTAGATTTTAACGAGAGAAATTTATGTATTACTGAAAAATTATTACACCAGGGTTTTCGATATCACAAACTAGTCAAAACATTTACTAAATTTTATCATCGGTATAAAGACATCATTCGTAAATATAGCTCAACATGCAGACTTCTTATACGTTCAGGTATTTCACATCCAATTTTTTATGGAAATATTCTTTATAAAGCACAAAGGTGTCAGTATTCACCTCAGAAACTTACAAAACCTTTGAATAGACTTATTAAGAAGGGATATAATTACGATACAGTTGTCAAGTCATTAAAGATTGCATATTTTGGCGTTAATATTGAGTCACTGATAAGGTCTTTGCGTCGGAACTAAACACATTTATTCTAAAAACAGTTGTTGGCATGACACGGGTTATGTTCTTCTCATATATGTTATGATGGTATGATACTAAACCCCTGACGGGAAGGATTGTGCCTGATATTCATATGATGAAATCATAATCTTTCAGTCAGTTTAATTGAAGTCTTGAGCTGGCATGTCAGTTAACTGCTAGTAGTCTGTTGTTATTTATGTATTATTGTCATTTTGTTTATTTTCTTTGGTTACATCTTCTGACATCAGACTCGGACTCCTCTTGAACTGAATTTTAATGTGCGTATTGTTATGCGTTTACTTTTCTACATTGGTTAGAGGTATAGGGGAAGGGTTGAGATCTCACAAACATGTTTAACCCCGCTGCATTTTTGCGCCTGTCCCAAGTCAGGAGCCTCTGGCCTTTGTTAGTCTTGTATTATTTTAATTTTAGTTTCTTGTGTACAATTTGGAAATTAGTATGGCGTTCATTATCACTGAACTAGTATATATTTGTTTAGGGGCCAGCTGAAGGACGCCTCCGGGTGCGGGCATTTCTCGCTACATTGAAGACCTGTTGGTGACCTTCTGCTGTTGTTTTTTTTTTGGTCGGGTTGTTGTCTCTTTGACACATTCTCCATTTCCGTTCTCAATTTTATTAAGATTATCCCACCATACAAGAGGTTCAACAATATACAATGAACTTTGAACAGCTTCATTAATTATATTCCTTACTTTTGGAACATATTCATCATTATGTAATAAGGCGTTATTTAAAACCCATAGTCCAGGTCCTTTTTCAACAGTACAAACATTGAAATTCATTATAACATAAGTATGGTCACTAAAACTAGTTTCTTTATAAGACACATTTTGTACATTAGATGACAACATTCGACTAATAAGAAAATAGTCAATACGACTTTGTTGTAACATACCATTTGTAATTCTTTTCCAAGAAAATATTTTTTTATTTTCATTTCTACTTCTCCATACATCATATACATTACATGAATGAATTATTTCAAATAACTCTTTATAAGCTTCATCACAAATATGTTTTGATAAACCACCTCTATCTAAACTACTTAAAGTGGTATTAAAATCACCTCCAACAATGAGGTTTTCTAAACTTGATATATATTTTCTAACAAACACAAAAAAATCTTTTCTTTCTAAATAATTATTTGGAGCATATAAAAAAACTAAATTATACACTTTTCCTAGATAATCATATGTAACATGTATAAAACGACCATTGTCATTTTTAAAAACTAACTTAGAATTTTCTTTATAGTTATTACTTATCATTATAGCTACACCTTGTCAACAATTTTTACCATTACTTTCATATATTACACCTTCATGCATATGTCTAATTCCATTGACATAGTCATCATCCCAAAATGTTTCCTGTAACAGGGAAAAACTAATATGCCTATCGTATAATACAGATACATAATTCTGAAAATTATTTACATTTTTCAGACCATTACAATTATGTGTACATATTAATACCATTTTTAAAAGTAAGATAAGTAATATAAATTTAAACATTGCCATCATTTTAAGTATCTGAGGTCTTTTTACCAGCATTTTGTTTCCCATCTAATTTTGACTTTACCCTTTCATTCCTTCTTTCTTTTTTTCGAACTCTTCGTTATTGCTTGGCAGTTAATGCCTTTGTGTTTTTTGAAACTACCTCTACCTCATTATTCTTAACAAAACCTCCTCCGTCCGAGCTTTCATCTTCATCACAGACAGATGAGTCTACATTATCTACCCCGGCTGTGACCTCATCACAACCCGAGGCATAATCACCACAAGTGTCACTGTCCTCTCCTCCTGTATCCATTTTTTCATCAGAAGGAGAGGCTTCTCTTCTCAACTTTTTATTATTTATATGCTCATGTGTCTTCGTTTTTATCAGAGTCTAAACAGTTACAAACAGTTTGTTTACACTTTTCACATACACACTCACAAGGAGCATGTTTACAATTTGGACATGGACATACACATGGATCATTATTACAATGATTACAAACAATACTACATTGACATGGAAATTTTTCACATTTTCCACAAGGGCAAGTGCATTCAGCATTACCACAGCTTGTGCACTCACAAATACATACCAAACGCCCACAGTATGGACAATAATTCTCATGACCTTGATTATTTGTATCTTGGATTTTTGGGGTCTCCCAAAACCTTGTCTATCATTTTTGTCAAAGAAATCCTTACCGCTGAGCCACATACTCAATTGCCGATTATTGATTGAACTGCTACGAGATATATATAAAAAATCTAAAGTTTGATTATTTTCGGTTCAATCAATAATGAGAGTGAAATAGTGAAATAACAATTCGCTTTTTCAGCCAAAAAGGTTCAATTTTGTCAAATTACGCTAAGAAAAATTGATAATTAGTTATTCACTTGCAAATGAATGAGTCGACCTCTTTAAATCCGTATTCATGTGAACTTTAATTCAACCCCTAGCTAGAGATTGGCAACGCATTATTGTACGTGTACTGGTTATTTAAAGATAGAAGATATATTAGTTTAGTGTCTGTTATTTTTTTCTGAACCACAGATGATAGACGGTTGTTTTATCTTTCTTTTTTCCAAATAATGTATTTCAATACTTTCGAACAATTTTGTTGCTAGTTTTTTTTGGTCTTGAATGAATGAATAACTGAATTAAATTCGCAGATACATGTTCTAATTACATGTATTGGATCAATAATGTTGGTTTGTTGATGTAATACCTGTCATCAGTGATAGTGTTGTAATATTTGCCGCTGAACATGGATCATGTTTAACGATATGCTAGAAAATGGTAGGATTGATATAGCCAATAACCTTTAAGCAAGGGAGAAGACTATTTACCAAGTGACAAGACAAAGGAATTGTAGCAAAAAAAGGAGATTGGATACTGGCGTGTGAAGTTACCATTTGCTTAAGTCATTACTATTTGTAATACTTTGCAAAGGTTATAAATGTAGTTCGTTGTTTAACTTTACCACGACCCGTCAGTATATAGGTTATTAATTTTTATACGAAAATGGTGTTTCCTTTGTTCAATAATTGCAAAATACCTGCTATGTTCTGCAATGTCACTATTCGAATGCATATATGAGTCATTATTTAAACATTTTGCTTAATTGGTAAACACAATTTTTCCACAATGATGTAATTTGCAAAAAAACAACTAAAACATCTTTAGAGTTACGCCCCTGCTAAACTGAAGTCTTCAGGTTTCATCTCTAGAGGTCCCAGTGAAGACGTATTTTTTTTTATTCTTCGCGCACACACGTGCACAGTTTACGAACAAAGTTCGCAAAATGAAACAAAGAATGCACTCTGAAGTATATCTTAACATTTACTCGTGACTGATGCTGAACTGCATATAAACATACCTTGAAGTTATAGGTAAGAAAAAGGCATTATTATCATGTTTGACAGTAACACAAAGTGTATACGGTAAACGTCAATGAGACAACTATGGAACGAGCAAAATATCTAAAAGACTTTTATTTACAAGTTGGACAGTAAGATGGAAACTAAGGTTTACGTCAAAAAGACCGCAGTCTATCATCAAAAATATCCAAAGAAATTCAATATGCACGTTTAACGGCAAAGTAAAAAAAACAAGAGTGCTGTTATGCACAGAAATATATATCTAAATATATTTTGGTATATGCAATGAGTTACTTGTGGTAACTTTTTTGAAATTAAAATTAAATTAAAGTTAAGTTAAGTTACATTGAATATTGTACATATTTTTTTTTTTACCTCCGGCTGTTATGCAAGAATATCACGCCTGGTAAACCATCTAATCTCAACCAAAATGTTGAGACGGAAAAAAGTATTCTGGCACTTCCTGTTGAGTCTTTCTGGTTCAAAATATTCAAAATAAACATAGGGTAGGTCGACTTTTCGTCAATTTACTGAAAATCAATGACTTTTTTGTAAAATAGGAGAATGTCATGCCATAGATAAATGATAATTGTAGCTAATATGTTTCTGTTTGGTTCAAAATATCTGAAATTGAAGTCACAATCACTTTTCTCCTACGGATTATCATGTTGACTTTCTTTGAATCTGATAAAACTGCTATGGTTTTAATGACCTAGCAAGAAAATATGTCAATTATTTGTGTTTTTGTTTATGCTTTACGATAACCACGTCTGTTAATTGCAAAAATATTTTTTGTCAAGCCTATTCTAAGCAGGAAAATGAAAAATTCTAAATGGTTGAGATATAAAGGTACTGGTTGAGTCTTTCTGTCACAATGTTGAGTCTTTCTGGTTATTTTGTGTCATAAATTGTATTATTGTTAAAATATGGGCGCTGAGGTTTCAAAGTTCAAATTAACTACGACTAGCAATCCAACACGCTTGCAATATTACTATATAAAGACAAAAACTGCTAAAACAGCTATGCTAAAGTTTAATTTAAATAATTAAATGTAATTTCTATTGTAAAAATAAAGTTTTTTCCCAAAATGAACAACGAAACTATATCAGTGAGCGGTACTATTCGAGTTTACCTTTTTGCGGTTAACCTGATATATGTTTTCTGTATGTGGTAAGTTAAAATCTAAATACCGATACAATTTCTAGAATTGCCGATAGAAAAATGTATGCTTTATAAGTATAAATAAGATTATTTTATAATATTTATTTATTATTATGTTTTTATTTAGATGATTTCGATTCCTAACTGTAACAGACTTTATTTAATGTCGAAAATGCTTACAAGAAAGAAAATAGTTGTACAAACTAAACAATCGAACTTTTCGAACCCTTTTCTAGGTTTAATTTTTCAAACAGGATAACTTCATAATGGTGGTGATAATCTAATTGTCAGTAAAATATGTAATTTTTGTCATTATTTTACTTATCACAAAAAAAAAATAACGATTTTAAAACTGCTTTGCGCAAGTACTATATAAAGTGACGTCCAACTTAGTGTAATCGCACGCATTGTATTTAAATGATTATAACTTAGATTGTTTGTTCACAACTGCATTCAGAGCACATCCTTAATATTTGGTAATATTCAGCATCATTTATAGTATAATTCAGGCCCCGTCACACTAGGCCATGCATGATCGCACGACGATCTCTATAATGCTTTTGACGATTGTACTGCGATTGTGTAGATCGCAGTATTGTCGTGGTACGGTCTTGAGGTCTTGCAGTTCGTATTGAGAGTAGCCAACTTGTTCAAAACAATCGTGATATGTCGTTGCGAAATCATGTCTAAGTAGGAGCGCGTTAATGTCGTAGTCCACAAAGATTGCTGTGCCAACGTATCTTGAGCGCGATTCAAGTCGCAGACACATGTACTTCGCTACGATATAACGTCGATGTTACTATACTACCTAAGTACACACACTAGACTATACCTTAATAATGCGACACAACCACTACGACTATTCTACGGTTATGCTTAGCTGTTCAAGACCGTATCTCTTACAAAAGTCGATTCTAGTTCGATCAAGCCCGGTGTCCTCATCACGGTCTTTTTAAGACCTGACTACGATCATATTACTACGACGATTTCCAGCTCTATAGTCGTGCTCATTGTCATTTTCACATAAAGACATAAAAGCTCTCCAGGTTTTGTTTGTATGTATTTTGGACCTCATGTCTCTTTTTTCCAATGGGCCCAACCATGCATTACACATTTCATTGTGTCGTTTCCACTGTCTTTCATTAAAACCTCGTTATTTAATCTACATTGACCAGCAATATGCTGTGATTCAGGTTGGATTGGTCGGTCCAACATTTTTAATGGATCAGGCGGATAACGCCCGAGGACCTCCGTCTCTACCACTATATATATATTACTACTACTTCTACTAGTATGTTTTTGTTCCAATGATACAGAAATAGGCTAAACATATGTGTGTGTGTGTCTATGCTTAGCATGCAAGTACTGCTTAAACTGGGGTCACACTTTACCAGATAGCTCGAATGGACACCGAAAGGATGGACAAAACTTTTCAATTTACACCATTTTCATCCGTTAGGAGTCCGCGATGTAATGAACAAATTAAACGGACGTGTAGTATGTCGAGAAATGGTAGGGGTGAAAAAGAAATAAGAAAACAAATGTCAGAATAAAAAGCCAATAACTTTGCCTGATCATGATTTAGAAGATCATATAAAAAAGAAGATGTGGTATGATTGCTAATGAGATAACTCTCCACAAGAGACCAACATGACACAGAAATTAACAACTATAGTAACCATACAGCCTTCATCAATGATCAAAACCCATACCGCATACATGCAGTCAGCTATAAAAAGCCATAAATATTCATGTTACTAAAGAAAACCAACATACCAATAATTGTTTTGTCTGACGCAATTTTCAATTGGTATGTATCCGTTTTATAATCAATTATCGTTCTGTTATCCTTCTGTTCATGTCCGTCTCACATCCGTTTTATCCTTTATATGTCCGGTAAAGTCCGTTAGTGAACCTGTCTACCGGACCTCCAACGGATGTATAACGGACAAGTAACAGATACAAAACTAACACAGAACGGACGAATATTGTAAAAACAATCCGACGAGTCCGTTCACAGGTTTTTAACATGCTCAATTTTTTCCACCGGACCAACCGGACGTCGACTGATAAAGTGGATACTTAACGAAATGAAACAGATATGGACGGACGTCTAACAACACTCGTTTCACGGAACGGACGGATTGAAAAAAAAAATTATCCGTTCGGCGTCCGTTCGCGCTATCTGGTAAGGTGTGACCGGATATTTAAGCATGTTACACCTTAAAGGATAGCACAAACGGACGCCGAACGGATTACTTTTTACAATCTGTTCATGTCCGTAAGACGTCCGTTCTTTTTCGTTTCATGTCCGTTCAACATCCGTGATATTCATCAATGTCCCTTCTACATCTGTGATATCCATCAATGTCCCTTCCATATCTGTGATATCCATCAATGTCCCTTCCATATCTGTGATATCCATCAATGTCCCTTCCATATCTGTGATATCCATCAATGTCCCTTCTGTCCGGTGGACAATTTCGAGCATGTTCAAAACTTTGAATTGACGGACATTCAACGGATGAAGTGTCCGTTGTACATCCGGTAGTCGCGTGTTTTTTACGGATGTGCATGCGTTCTTAAAAAGTGACAAATCTTAACTGCGGGATAATACCTTGTATACTATAAATATATATATATAAATGAAGCATGATTGCCAATGAGACAACTCTTCACAAATGACCAAACAGACACAAAGATTAACAACTATAGGTAACCGTACGGCCTTCAACAATGAGCAGAGCCCATACTGCATAGTCACCTATAAAAGGCCCCGAAATGACAATTGTAACGAAAAAATTAACGGCCTTACTTATATATAAAAAAAAATGAACGAAAAACAAATATGTAACACATAAACAAACGACAACCACTGAATTACAGGCTCTTAACTTGGTACAGGCACATACATACATATTGCGGGGTTAAACATGTTAGCGGGATCCCAACCCTCCCCTAACATTGGACAGTAGAATAACAGAACAACATAGGAACAAACTATAAAAATCAGTTGGAAAATGCTTAATTCATCAGATGGACAAAAAATACAAGTGGACGTATATATCAATTTCATTTCAAAAGCACACACGTGTCAATCTAGTACAAAGGAGGGTTTATGTTCATATAACATTTATGTTTACATTTCATGTTCTCGTCCTGCATATGCATTTAGTTAGACAATGAGTATTTCAATGACTCATTAAAACATCAATTCTACAATCTGCACAGTTTTACTCCTGTTCATGTTGATTATAAACAAAGAAAAAAACGTAATAGAAAAATAACTGACCCACTGACATTTTACTTTGTGAAATTGCTACCAGTTGATATATAATTTGACTAATCTATCATGAATAAAGAAACACATTCATGCGGTACGTCTATGTGTTCTTTCCTTTACCACGGTATGAGGCAGTATAAAGGTCTAGTGTTGAAGATTCAGAGTTAAGCACTGATTATGTAAATATAGCACAGGGGATGCAAATTGTCCAGTTTTAAAACTCAGTTCTGTAGATAAAGTTTAGTACTGATGTAAACCCCAGCACTGCGAAGGTAAAGCATAACGATGTAGATTTTGAAAAGCTAGCTATTGAGATGTCAAGTTAAGCTATGTATGAATAAATTCTAGCGCTGGAGATATCAATTACAATATTATTGACTTTATAGCTTCTGTGCAAAACTGCCTCTCAAACGCTAGACTATTAATCTTCAGAGCTAGACTATTAATCTCCAGCGTTAGACTATTAATCTTCAGCGCTAGAATATTAATCTCCAGCGCTAGAACTTTAATACAGAAAAAACACAGCTATTCACTATTCACTACCAGTATTCACTTTATTACAACCAAAGGTCTCTTAAGAAGCTGTTGCCATAACTATACAGACACGATAAAAAATGACAGTTGAAAAAGACAAGATTAAAATGACAGTTGAAATGACAAACAGTATACGGCAAGTTTAGGAATTTTGGCGGTTGTACATTTTTTTTTATGTATAATTGATACTTAGCTAGTTGAAAATTTCAATCACCAGAAGATCTCAACATTGTTCCAGAATATCTCAACCGATACCAGAAAATCTCAACATGATCTGCTTTATAACATATTTAGCTTAATAAAATTATATTAGGAAAGAAAAAGTGCAAACTGTAATTTTATATTTATAAGGTTTTAGAAAAATACTAATTTACTGATATATACGTAAGTTTTATCAATGATTTCACTGTCATTTTGTCAATAGCTGAGTGCACTGGCCACATTTACCTGCAGGAGAAAAGTCATTCCGATGTCATTTTAAATCGTATTGGTCCGTGTTATACACGAAACAAATCCTAATTCAATTATCTATGGCATGACATTCTCCTATTTTACAAAAAAGTCATCGATTTTCAGTATTTTGACGAAAAGTCGACCTACCCTATGTTTATTTTGAATATTTTGAACCAGAAAGACTCAACAGGAAGTGCCAGAATACTTTTTTCCGTCTCAACATTTTGGTTGAGATTAGATGGTTTACCAGGCGTGAATATGGGATCTTTTAGCTGTCAGTCGCGCATCTTACCGCTGAGCCACATAATCAATTGCCGAAATTGTGTATTCTTAAGTATATACAGTGGAGATCAGTTCTAACCTCTCATTAAATCTGTCAGAATCTGTCAGGAGAACTGTTCTAGAACAGTACGTAGAACTGTCAGCCTGACACCTTTTAGTCAGTTCTAGGTTAGAACTGTTCTAGCTAGAACTGACTTGGTCAGTTCTAGCTAGAACTGATTTGGACAGTTCTACCTAGAACTGATCCTGACAGTTCTACCCTAGAACTGATCCTGACAGTTCTACCTAGAACTGACCAAATCTTTGGTCAGTTCTACTTCTAGAACAGTTCTGCGGTTAGAATTGATTACAAATTCCACGGCTAGAATTGATTTATAAATTCTACGGCTAGAATTGATTTTAAAATTCTACGGCTAGAATTGATTTATAAATTCTACGGCTAGAATTGATTTATAAATCCTACTGCTAAAATTGATTTATAAATTCTACGGCTAGAATTGATTTATAATTTTTAAGAAATCTTTGACTAAATATAAAGGCTTCGACAAAATAGCGATTAATATTATTAAAAGGTTTGCTATTTTGCCAGTTTTATTTCAAATTTTTCGTCGGCAAGAGAACATGTTTAAGCCGCCATATTCTGCATGTATGTGACTGTTCCAAGTCAGGAGCCTGTTATTCAATGATTTTCTTTTGTTGATGTATTACATAAATTATTTGTTTTTCTTTCATTTTTTGAAGATAAATTAGGCCGTTAATATGGGGGGGGGCATTATTATTTCAATTGTTTTACATTTGTCATTCCGGGAGTCAGGATGGCTCGTTTTAAATAACAAAATTATCTGACCATCTATAATGTAATACGTTGTTCCGGCGGATCCAGCAGTTTTAAAAGGGGGTGGGGGTTGGGGGTCCCAACCCAGGAAAAAAGGGGGGTCCAACTATATGTCCTCATTCAAATGCATTGATCGTCAAAAAAGGGGTCGCCCCCTCTGGATCTGCCATCGATCCACTATAAACTAAAACTGACCATATTTGATTTCTTCATATAAATCTATATACATTTAGCTGCACACTGCAGGAATCCAGTTGATTTTTAGGCAAGGATACCAATTATATTGGCAAACATTAAATGATTTCAAAATTTTATTTGCAATCAATTTATAATACTAGCATGTCATCTTTTAATTTAAAATAATGAATCTTAAACAAATGTGATATCTGTTTACGAGTAGTTTTCATACCTCGGACGGACCTGTTATACAAAAATCTTTTGACCGCATCAATCTAAACTGACCTTATTTGCTCTTTCTATCTGCAAATCTATATAGCTGCACAGTAATTCAGTTATAATTTTAGGTCAAGAGGGACTGTAATATACAAGTTACAGCAATATTGGAAAAAATGACCTCAAAATTTTGTTTGCATGAATTTAAAGTGCCAGCATGTCCTCTTTTTATTCAAAGTATTGAATCGTTAACAAATATCAGTAGTTTTCATACTTCAGACTGAGTCGGGTTATAAAATCTTTTGACCGCATCAATCTAAGCTGACTATGCGGTATGGGCTCTGTTCATTGTTGAAGGCCGTACAGTGACCTATAGTTGTTAATGTTTGTGTCATTTTGGTCTTTTGTGGATAGTTGTCACATTGGCAATCATACCACATCTTCTTTTTTATATATAAACTGACCTTATTTGCTCTTTCTTTCTGCAAAGCTATATAGCTGCACAGTAATTCAGTTATAATTTTAGGTCAAGAAGGACTGTAATATACAAGTTACAGCAATATTGGAAAACAATGACCTCAAAATTTTGTTCGCATGAATTTAAAGTGCCAGCATGTCCTCTTTTTATTCAAAGTATTGAATCGTAAACAAATATCAGTAGTTTTCATACTTCAGACTGAGTCATGTAATAAAATCTTTTGACCACATCAATCTAAACTGACCTTATTTGCTCTTTTTTTCTGCAAATCTATATAGCTGCACAGTAATTCAGATATAATTTTAGGTCAAGAGGGACTGGAATATACAAGTTACAGCAATATTGGAAAACAACGACCTCAAAACTTTGTTCGCATGAATTTATAGTGCCAGCATGTCCTCTTTTTATTCAAAGTATTTAATCATAAACAAATATCAGTAGTTGTCATACTTTAGACTGAGTTGTGTAATAAAATCTACTGACCGCATCAACTAAAACTGACCATATCTGCTTTTTTTATGCAAGTCTATATAGCTGCACAGTACTTCAGTTATAATTTTAGGTCAATAGGGACTGTAGTATATAAATAACTGCAATATTGGAAATTAAAGACCACAAAAAAAAAAATTCATCGATTGAGAGTGCCAGCATTTCCTACTTTTATTCAAAATATAGCATCAGAAACAAACATCGTTAGATTTCATATCTGAAATTATTTGACTGCATCAATCAAACCTGACCATATTTGACAGCATCAACCAAAACTGACCATATATGACTACATCAGCCAAAACTGACCATATTTGCTCTTTTTTATGTACTGTTAACTCTTTTAGTTGCATAGTAAATCTGTTATATTGTTATATAAGAATTGATTGTATAATACAAATGATAGAAATATTGGAACACCTAATTTCTTTTGCATCAATTAACAGTGTCAGCGTGTCCTCTTTTTAATAAAAATATTGCATCATAAACAAATTTCAGTAATTTTCATACCAAAGACAGACTGGTATAACAAAATTGTGTGTCTGCAGCAACCAAAACTGACCATATTTACACTTTATTATGTAAATCTTAATATATAGATAATTATATAGCTGCATTGTAAATCACTTATAAAATTGAGAAAGGAAATGGCGAAAGGTGTCAAAGCGACAACAACCCGACCAAAGAGCAGACAACAACCAATCACGATGGATAGTATAATTCAAATGACAGCATGTCCTCTTTATATTCAAAATATTGAATTGCTAACAAATTTCAGTAGTTTCGATATATCAGACTGAGTTGTTTTAATAACAACATTATTTGACGGCATCAACCAAAACTGAACATACATGTATATACTTTATCATGTAAATATATACATGTATGGCCTCATTGACCAATAATATTTCTATGTCAGGATAGATACTGCATGATAAAGACAATACCAAATTTCAAAATAGATTTTAAGCGCACCCTTATTTCCTCTCTGTATCAATAATATTATTATTTATTAAAGAAATGACTGTAATATTTTTTCTGTCTATGAAGAAATAACATAAAAAAATTGGTGCACACTGAATAACGCGGGTATCAGGTTTTTACGGAAGCGTATTAGGGACATAGAAAAAATAAAATTGGCAGTGAACTTTTTTTTCAAAGTCGAAATTTTGACATTTCAAATCACTAAAATTTTGACTACAACTTGAAATTTTGACTTTTCAAATCCTGAAATTTTGACAACAACTTGAAATTTTGACTTTTCAAATCCCGAAATTTTGACTACAACTTGAAATTTTGACTTTCCAAAATCTTGAAATTTTGACTTTCTAGAATCTTGAAATTTCGACCTTTTAAAAACTCGAAATTTCAACTTATTATAAACTCAAAATTTCAACTTATTTAAAACTCGAAATTTCGACCTATTTTTAAACTCGAAATTTCGACTTATTTAAAACTCGAAATTTCAACTTATTTTAAACTCAAAATTTCAATTTATTTAAAACTCGAAATTTCGACTTATTTTAAACTCAAAATTTCGACTTTTTTTCTTAAATCGTAATTTCGACTTTGATCTCAAAATTTCCACTGTTGAAATCTCGAAAAATTTTATTATTCAAACACAGTTATTACAATTTTAGAAGGAGTAGACATGGACGCAAATTATTTAAGCGTCATCCACACATTTTGGCAATTTATATCCAGAAACTGGTTTTGTACTTAAATTAAGATATGGATTAGCATTTAATATTGAAGAAATCATTCGTAAAGAACATGCATGTTGACAGAGTCCCCCCCCCCCATATTCCATGTTTTAGTTTCCACGACACTGTCATAGGATCATTAGGTCTGAGAACATTTAGCATCACAGTTTCAAAGGCCTGTTTGGTATACCAATAGCAAGTCACTGACTTTGCCTTGTTTAAACATTGGTGAATCAAGTAGCCAAAAATGCCATGCATATTCAGAACGAACAATGAGCTGCTCAGGTTTTTTTTCTAGTTTTGGAAGTTTGTATTCTTATAACACAACTATTAATCCTTGTCTTTATATATTAGACTGTTGAGTAAAAGAATGTCGTAATATAGGTGTGTCGGAATAGCGGGGTTGTCTTGGTACACATATCTGAAGTCCAGACTTGAAATATGTATTTGAACCTGAAACATATTTTGTTTATTCTTTGGCAAGAACAAGATTTTCTATCTAAAATAATCTCTTTAAAATGGTTTAGTTTATTAAAATATGCTTATGAAGTTTATGATGTAAATGGCTCTCCGCCTCGCTGATATAAATGACTGTGAATGTGGTAATCGCAAACGTATAAATACTGAGGAAAAGTCGAAATTTTAAGTTTTAAAAAAGTCGAAATTTTGGGTTTAAAAGAAGTCGAAATTTCGAGTTTAGAAAAAGTCGAAATTTCGAGTTTAGAAAAAGTCCAAATTTCAAGTTGAGTTTAGAAAAAGTCGAAATTTCGAGTTTAGAAAAAGTCAAAATTTTGATTTTAAAAGAAGTCGAAATTTCGAGTTAAAAAAAAGTCGAAATTTCAAGATTTTAGAATGTCAAAATTTCAAGATAAGAAAAGTTAAAATTTCGAGTTAAAGTCGAAATTTTGAGATTTGAAATGTCAAAATTTCGACTTTGAAATAAAATTTCACTGCCAAATTTAATTTTTAAATGTCCCTAATACGCTTCCGTAGGTTTTTTTAACAGTGTGCATGCACCACATTTTTTTCATGTTCACATTGAGTATATTTTTCTGTCGTTCCAAATTCCACACTCCCAGATTATCGATATAATACAAATGTAGCCTACATAGTTTTTTACGTTTAACAACACTTTTTTCGTTAAAATATCCCATTATTCATCCACTGTACAATTTTCGTTTGAACATTTGTCAAAACAGAATCTTAAATCATGAATGTAAATCCAATGTAAACAAGGTAAATTAAGATTAAACTTCCATGAATCAAATGCAGTTTTATGAAGAGACTGTTAAAGACGGGGAACGAAGAAACGTACACAATGATGTTTTCTATGCAATCTTATAAAAATGTTTCTCCGATGAGTTGGATAACCTTCAATTCACTTCGATATTTGTACATGTAACGTTTGATTAGTAAAAAATATAGAAAATCTGCTATTAAATAGCAAAGTAATTGGAAGTGATTTATTTCTTCTAAATTCTAAAGTGTCCTTACTGTAGTGACGTCATTTAGAACTGTTCTACAGTCCTGACTGATTTAGTCAGTGTTCTGCTGACAGTTCTACGGTTAGAACTGATTTGGACAGTTCTACCTAGAACAGTTTAAGACAGTTCTACCCTAGAACTGATCCTGACAGTTCTACCTAGAACTGATTTAGTCAGTTCTACCTAGAACTGATCCTGACAGTTCTACCTAGAACAGTTCCAGGGTAGAACAGTTCTAGCTAGAACTGTTCTAGGACAGGTTAGAACAGTTCTATGACAGATTATTCTGACAGTTCTAATGAGAGGTTAGAAGTGATCTCCACTGTAGCTTTACTCTACGGTCTAGCTCTACTATACGATCAGGAAAGGTAACAATAATATTTCCCCACTTCCAGCTTCTTTTTTTCTAATAAGTTTTAACATGATGGATCTTTTTTTATTTGAAACAAAGATAGAAGATATTAGTTTAGTGTCTGTTATTTTTCCTGAACCACAGATGATAGACGGTTGTTTTATCTTTCTTTTTTCCAAATAATATATTTCAATACTTTCGAACAATTTTGTTGCTAGTTTTTTGTGGTCTTGAATGAATGAATAACTGAATTAAATTCGCAGATACATGTTCTAATTACATGTATTGGATCAATAATGTTGGTTTGTTGATGTAATACTTGTTATCAGTGAAAGTGTTGTAATATTTGCCGCTGGACATGGATCATGTTTAACGATCTAAATGACTGTTTATGCTAGAAAATGGTAGGATTAATATAGCCAATAACCTTTAAGCAAGGGAGAAGACTATTTAGCAAGTGACAAGACAAAGCAATTGTAGCACAAAAAGGAGATTGGATACTCGCATGTGAAGTTACCATTTGCTTAAGTCATTACTATTTGTAATACTTTGCAAAGGTTATAAATGTAGTTCGTTGTTTAACTTTACCACGACCCGTTAGTATATAGGTTATTAATTTTTATACGAAAATGGTGTTTTCTTTATTCAATAATTGCAAAATACCTGCTATGTTCTGCAATGTCACTATTCGAATGCATATATGAGTCATTATTTAAACATTTTGCTTTATTGGTAAACACAATTTTTCTACAATGATGTTATTTGCAAAAAAACAACTAAAACATCTTTAGAGTTACGCCCCTGCTAAACTGAAGTCTTCAGGTTTCAGCTCTAGAGTTCGAATTCCCAGTGAAGACATATTTTTTTTTATTCTTCGCGCACACACGTGCACAGTTTACGAACAAAGTCGCAAAATGAAACAAAGAATGCACTCTGAAGTATATCTTAACATTTACTCGTGACAGATGCTGAACTGCATACAAACATATCTAGAAGTCATAGGTAAAAACAAGACATTATTATCATGTTTGACAGTAACAAAAAGTGCATACGGTAAACGTCAATGAGACAACTATGGAACGAGCAAAATATCTAAAAGACTTGTATTTACAAGTTGGACAGTAAGATGGAAACTAAGGTTTACGTCAAAAAGACCGCAGTCTATCATCAAAAATATCCATAGAAATTCAATATGCACGTTTAACGACAAAGTACAAAAAAACAAGAGTGCTGTTATGCACAGAAATATATATCTAAATATATTTTTGTATATGCAATGAGTTACTTGTGGTAACTTTTTTGAAATTAAAATTAAATTAAAGTTAAGTTAAGTTACATTGAATATAGTACATATTTATTTATTTTTTACCTCCGGCAGTCAGGCAAGAAAATGGGATCATTTAGCTGTCAATCGCGCATCTTACCGCTGAGCCACATAATCAATTGCCGAAATTGTGTATTCTTAAGTATATAGCTTTACTCTACGGTCTAGCTCTACTATACGATCAGGAAAGGTAACAATAATATTTCCCCACTTCCAGCTTCTTTTTTTCTAATAAGTTTTAACATGATGGATTTTTTTTTATTTGAAACAAAGATAGAAGATATTAGTTTAGTGTCTGTTATTTTTCCTGAACCACAGATGATAGACGGTTGTTTTATCTTTCTTTTTTCCAAATAATGTATTTCAATACTTTCGAACAATTTTGTTGCTAGTTTTTTTGGTCTTGAATGAATGAATAACTGAATTAAATTCGCAGATACATGTTCTAATTACATGTATTGGATCAAAAATGTTGGTTTGTTGATGTAATACCTGTTATCAGTGAAAGTGTTGTGATATTTGCCGCTGGACATGGATCATGTTTAACGATCTAAATGACTGTTTATGCTAGAAAATGGTAGGATTAATATAGCCAATAACCTTGAAGCAAGGGAGAAGACTATTTAGCAAGTGACAAGACAAAGCAATTGTAGCACAAAGGGGAGATTGGATACTCGCATGTGAAGTTACCATTTGCTTAAGTCATTACTATTTGTAATACTTTGCAAAGATTATATATGTAGTTCGTTATTTAACTTTATCACGACCCGTTAGTATATAGGTTATTAATTTTTCTACGAAAATGGTGTTTTCTTCGTTCAATAATTGCAAAATACCTGCTTTGTTCTGCAATGTCACTATTCGAATGCCTATCTGAGTCATTATTTAAACATTTTGCTTTATTGGTAAACACAATTTTTCTACAATGATGTTATTTGCAAAAAAAAAACGACTAAAACATCTTTAGAGTTACGCCCCTGCTAATCTGAAGTCTTCAGGTTTCAGCTCTAGAGGTCCCAGTGAAGGCATATTTTTCTAATTCTTCACGCACACACGTGCACAGTTTACGAACAAAGTTCGCAAAATGAAACAAAGAATGCACTCTGAAGTATATCTTAACATTTACTCGTGACAGATGCTGAACTGCATACAAACATACCTAGAAGTCATAGGTAAAAAAAAGACATTATTATCATGTTTGACAGTAACAAAAAGTGTATACGGTAAACGTCAATGAGACAACTATGGAACGAGCAAAATATCTAAAAGACTTTTATTTACAAGTTGGACAGTGAGATGGAAACTAAGGTTTACGTCAAAAAGACCGCAATCCATCATCAAAAATATCCATAGAAATTCAATATGCACGTTTAACGACAAAGTACAAAAAAACAAGAGTGCGGTTATGCACAGAAATATATATTTAAAATATATTTTTGTATATGCAATGAGTTACTTGTGGTAACGTTTTTGAAATTAAAATTAAAGTTAAGTTAAGTTACATTGAATATAGTACATATTTATTTTATTTTTTTTACCTCCGGCAGTCAGGCGAGAACATGGAGTCTTTTAGCTGTCAGTCGCGCATCTTACCGCTGAGCCACATAATCAATTGCCGCATTTGTGTATTCTTAAGTATATAGCTCTACTCTACGGTCTAGCTCTACTATACGATCAGGAAAGGTAACAATAGTATTTCCCACTTCCAGCTGCTTTTTTCTAATAAATTTTAACACGATGGATTTTTATTCATTTGAAACAAAGATAGAAGTTATTAGTTTAGTGTCTGTTATTTTTCCTGAATCACAGATGATAGACGGTTGCTTCATCTTTCTTTTTTCCAAATAATGTATTTCAATACTTTCGAACAATTTTGTTGCTATTTTTTTTTGGTCTTGAATGAATGAATAACTGAATTAAATTCGCAGATACATGTTCTAATTACATGTATTGGATCAATAATGTTGGTTTGTTGATGTAATACCTGTTATCAGTGATAGTTTTGTAATATTTGCCGCTGGACGTGGATCATGTTTAACGATGTAAATGACTGTTTATGCTAGAAAATGGTAGGATTGATATAGCCAATAACCTTTAAGCAAGTGACAAGGCGAAGAAGGGATTGTAGCAATAAAACGAAATTGGATGGGACTTGCGGTTGGATAATATATACTCGCGTGTGAAGTTACCATTTGCTTAAGTCAATACTATTTGTACCACTATGCAAAGGTTATAAATGTAGTTTGTTAATTAACTATATATATGGAAGTGTTTAACGACCTTGACTGGCTTTTCAGCCCTCGCACGGTCGGCTCGGTGCCCGAAGACGATTGGTGAGCATTTAAATATTTTGTGCCGTGGGTCAGGAACGGGTAGCAAAGGACGCCGAATGGAGGCCGCCATCTTGGTTTTGGTGAGTTGTTTTTGGTTTTTTACTATTTTGGTCTTTATTCTTCACAACGGCTGCTTTCAGGGCCAGTTTGGTCAGCTTGGCATCCCGCTAACCTCGATGATGGAGTACTGGTAGATGATCTCGGACGTTGTTCAAAAGATGACAGGAAGCATTATCAGGACCAAAGCCGTGAGGCAGTGAAATGTAGGTCGTATCACCCAACAGCCTAGGATACAGCCCTCGGACGTTAATCGGCATGACACTCCCCATAATATACAATGGTTTTGGAGGCATGTTAACGCGGGTACGCCAACTACTACGTCTATCTGTACGGCATGGATTGGTTTCTGTCATCTTTAGTAGTAAGTATTTGAACATCTAACTGTAAACCCTCATCGAAGATAGCGGGTAAAGGAGAGCTGACCCAGCACGTCCGTTCAGCTGTAAGGACTGAGACGCGATTGTGATATGTTATGAATTGTTAATTAACTTTACCACGACCCGTTAGTATATAGGCTATTAATTTTTCTACGAAAAAGGTGTTTTCTTCGTTCAATAATTGCAAAATACCTGCTTTGTTCTGCAATGTCACTATTCGAATGCCTATCTGAGTCATTATTTAAACATTTTGCTTTATTGGTAAACACAATTTTTCTACAATGATGTTATTTGCAAAAAAACGACTAACACATCTTTAGAGTTACGCCCCTGCTAATCTGAAGTCTTCAGGTTTCAGCTCTAGAGGTCCCAGTGAATACATATTGTTTAAATTCTCCACGCACACACGTGCAAAGTTTTAAATCAGTTAACTTCTTGTTTTTCTATTTCTTTCTTTTGTCTTCTGTTTTTTTCTTATTTCATTCTGTCGAAAATAAAATAACACATGAACAGGCACATACATAGAAACTGTGGCGTGGTTTAACATGTAAGCGGGATCACAACTCACCCCCTAATCTGTGACAGCGATGTAACAACATGTGAACGAACTATGAAAATTAGCTGAAAAAGGCTTGACTCATCAAAGGGATAAAAACACAAATACTACAAATAAGTGGACGCGACCGGGAAATTGAACCGCTATGTTCCGCACAGTCACTATGTGAATGCATATTTTAGTCATTGTTTTAACATCTTGCTTTATAAGAAAACATATATTTCCTACAATGACAGTGACTTTAAATGTGTTAGTAAGATGAAAACTTAGGTTTACGACAAAGAGACAACAACCCGACCAAAGAAAAAAACAACAGCAGAAGGTCACCAACAGGTCTTTAATGTAGCGAGAAATTCCCGCACCCGGAGGCGTCCTTCAGCTAGCCCCTAAACAAATATATACTAGTTCAGTGATAATGAACGCCATACTAATTTCCAAATTGTACACAAGAAACCAAAATTAAAATAATACAAGACTAACAAAGGCCAGAGGCTCCTGACTTGGGACAGGCGCAAAAATGCGGCGGGCTTAAACATGTTTGTGAGATCTCAACCCCCCCCTATACCTCTAGCCAATGTAAAAAAGTAAACGCATAACAATATGCACATTAAAATTCAGTTCAAGAGAAGTTTGAGTCTGATGTCAGAAGATGTAACCAAAGAAAATAAACAAAATGACAATAATACATAAATAACAACAGACTACTAGCAGTTAACTGACATGCCAGCTCCAGACTTCAATAAAACTGACTGAAAGATTATGATTTCATCATATGAACATCAGGCACAATCCTTCCCGTTAGGGGTTTAGTATCGTACAATCATAACATATATGAGAAGAATATAACCCGTGTCATGCCAACAACTGTTTTTTTTTAATAAATGTGTTTAGTTCCGATGCAAAGACCCTATAAGTGAATCAATATTAACGCCAAAATATGCAATCTTTAATGACCTGACAACAGTATCGTAACTATATCCCTTCTAATAAGTCTATTCAAAGTTTTTGTTAGTTTCTGGGGTGAATACTGACACCTTTGTGCTTTATAAAGAATATTTCCATAAAAAATTGGATGTGAAATACCTGAACGTATAAGAAGTCTGCATGTTGAGCTAATATATAGGAAGAAGCAATTTTTAAGTATGAAAATATGCAATCGCTTTGTACTGCAACAGACAGCAATAATACAGGTATCATATAAGCCTATTTAGATATCGAGGGTTAAGTGCCAGAAGGGGCTATCTCACAAACTTGAAGTTTTGAGAAAATTGAGTTTAAAGTTTTGACTGTTCGTCATAAATCACCCATTGACTTTTCATTTAGATTAATAGAATATCCATATAGTTCAATGAATGCTTTATTGTGTCAGATAATGCAAATGCTTTTTATGTTTTAATTAAAGTCGTAATTGACCTAATTTTGAGATAGCACCATCTGGCACTATGTTTTTCATTTCTTGTGAACTTGTCCGTGGAAATATTGGCTCCCTAGCTATCTTCTCAATATTTTGAATGTTCAACACATCTGTGTCATTCCATTCCTCTGACCTTAAAATATTGCCTATACGACGACAGGGTTCATTTCGCAAGTATTGGTGGTATTGATGTACGTTCATTTCCCATCTACCATCATCAGATGACCACTCTGAGGTTTCTTCTGTTGAGGAACAATCGTCATGGTCTGTATGATCTGTTGTAACTTCATTCATATCTGACTCTGGGATCCTTTCTGCGATGTAAACTTTTTGTAGATCTTCCCAATCTATATAATTGGCTTCAGACCAATCGCTCCATTGTTCGTCCGAACTCATCTGCAACCAATTAATTGATGATAGTTATAAATACCTTTAAATGAATAATGTTTTACGGTTTTACGGAATCATTAGATTAATATAAGAAAATAGATAATACAGATTTTAATTTAAAAATGAGTGATAAAAAATAATTAAAATGAATTGAAGTTACAAAATATATTTTGTTCTAAGGTAAACTGTTTTTATCTTTTATCATTAATAATAATTTTTTTTATCAATTTAATGAAATAATAATTGTAGATAAAATGCTTAAAAATTATGTATATTTGTTTTAATTAAAACTTACCTCAAACAGTTAAATCTTCTTCTAAATAACCACAAAAAAACTCTTAGGAAAATAGTTTTATGCACTTCCAGTGTTGTGTCTGCTATCATTTATTGTGAATAATGGTAAATATTAGTGTGGGAAAGCTACATCTTATCTATAGTTATGTATCATATTTCTGAAGCTGTAAGAATAATTTGTTTTGGATATCAACAGGGGTTATCTCTGAAAATAATTTTACATGTGTAATGCAATAAGGTGTTATCTGATATATAACACCATCTAGCACTAATTGTTTCCAGATGGCACCCTTTTGCACTCGATTTAATGTATATTTTAGATAACACCCTGTGGTTTTCTATAATAACTTTTTTATTATCTGTAAGATTGTTTTAATTTTTTTTGTTAATAAAATATAAAATATTTCAATTGTTTTTAAACATTTAACTCAAAATTTGCAAAAAATCGAAATAGCACCTTTTGGCACTTAACCCTCTCTATATTAACGACTGATGTCCTTATACCGATGATAAAATTTAGTAAATGTTTTGACTAGTTTGTGATATCGAAAACCCTGGTGTAATTATTTTTTCAGTAATACATAAATTTCTCTCGTTAAAATCTAAAACATTGTTACATACACGAGCGAATCGTACAAGTTGAGATATATAAACACCGTAAGATGGTGACAAGGGAACGTCACCATCTAAAAACGGATAATTAACGATAGGAAATGAAAAATCATCTCTTTTATCATCAATTTTAGTATTCAGCTTTCCGTTAGTGATATAGATATCAAGATCGAGGAAAGGGCAGTGGTCATTGTTAGTATTAGCTTTATTTAAAGTAAGTTCAACAGGATAAATTTCTTTAATATACATACTGAAGTCGTCATTATTGAGAGCCAAAATATCATCCAAATATCTAAAAGTATTATTAAATTTGTTTATCAGATGCTGTTTCGATGGGTCTTTGCTTATTTTTGTCATAAATTGTAACTCATAACAATACAAAAACAGGTCCGCAATAAGTGGTGCACAGTTAGTCCCCATTGGAATTCCGATAATCTGACGATATACGGAATCCCCAAAGCGAACAATGTCAATGTTTACATGTACATGTACATGTAGTTTAAATCATGTTTTGTCTACACGCAGTCGATAGTCGATGTATGCCTTGTGTAGATTAAGTGTACTGAAAACAAGGCATTCAGAAATTTAATTTTCCCATGTATATTTAAAAAAAGAAACGATTTTTATATAACACTTATCAATAAAGTTCTTTACAGATATATTTGTCCAAACTAGAAATATTTATTTGTTATAAAAAAAACTTTTACGTAGCCTTATTAACCCCTTATCAACCTTCATCCGTCATCATTGCCGAACACATAATTCCTTTAAAAAGGTCTTCCTGAATCGACTGGACGTACACACTGACAGAAATATTTGCCACTGGTCATTACTATAACAACGATTCACTTATAAATGCATTACAGAAAAAGGGTGAGGTTAATTGGTTTTTTTTTGTGTAATATCTCATATCCGTTTAAATACAATTAGAAATGAAAAATGAAAAAAAAAACATTACCCCCTCCCTTTGCCAAATACTCCTTGGAGAAAAATACCATTTGACACAAACAGAAAAGATAGAAATGTAGTGATCCTAAAACATCTCAATCCTCTTTCTTCGTCTGTAAGCACGCTGATGCAGCCTACGTTTTTAATGCGCAATCAAGACATCTTTAAACTACTGCAAATCATTCAAAATTACTTTCTTAAATGAGCAACCACTTTACTTCAAAAAAGGGGGGGGGGATCTGAGGCAGAATTTTTTCTCGCATGAAAGTTTATATTTATTTATTTTTTCGATGGTACCAATTCAATATTTAACACTACAATGTATGGGGAAACTTTGGATTTAGAATATTTGTTCATTCTAATCATCTGTATGACCCGATTTTTTTTTTAATCAAATTATGGAAAAATTCATCGCCCTTTTTTTAAAGTCAAATGGTCGTTCCCTAACTGCTAGAAAAGTTGTTCGAAAATTTGAATTCGGTTCTACGTAATGAACATTTAAATGACATATAGTTTACAAGTGTGAACAATGTACAGGTAACTAAACAAGGTTTATAGATGTGAACAAATTTAATGTGAAACTAGTGTACATTACATTAAACCAGATGTAAACATGTTTACTGTACACGGCGTTTGGTGTAAACACGGCCTTACTTTACTTGTTTACTTTCCTTCTTTTTCTTCCTTTTTTATAGTAAACTTATAGTAAAAAGTTTTACAGTAAGATAAGATTAATAGTTTTCGCCATGAGACAGCAATCCAGCGATTTATAGGATTGAAGAAAATTATTGAAAATACGGTATACGTTCCTTGCTACAAGGAATTCATTTTTAAAAGATACACATTTTTTATGTTTCACTATTTTTATTCAGACAGTTGCCCTTCCATAGTGCACGAAATAAATATAGCGAACAAATAAAATAATTTTGAGTATTTAATTTCATTAAACCGTTGTGTACATCAAATAAAACCGGCCATTCTTAGAATTGGTGAAGTTTTACTTTTGTTGAACCGGGGTTCGTGATTGATTCTAGTTTACGTTCTTCAAACGTATACGAGGTTTGTAATATTTGCATATTTAACTTCAATTTCAATAATATAACAAACTACTTCATTAACCGTATTTGAAAGGGTAAATAAATTTATGCTTTGCTATAGGCTAGTAAAAACGACATATTAACTAGTACTAAAAGAGATATTAGTATTTGCAACAAGGCTTCTCCAATTAGCATATTGTAGTTAATAGTTATAAATTGCAGATCAAATTATGAAACATGGTTTGTGAAGCCAAAGAGTGTTACAAAAATCCCGATGGTATCTGACACTAAAAGAGTTAATGACTATAAGATGCAATGAGAATAACAATTAAATGGTAAAACAAACTTATGAAGTCAGCATAAAAACTGCAGCTGAGAAGCAGGTACATTTAGTACAAGATATATAATGTTCCGATATATCTTTTTCATGAATTCTCCGTTGGTCAGTATTTGATAATGACGCACGTCATTTTTGTTTATTTTTCTCTGAATTTCCTTTTGTGACGACTAAACAAAGGGCAATCATGCATGATGATATCACATAGAAAGAACACATCTTATTATGGTTTATTCAAAAAGAAAAAAAATAAGGTTGTCTGTATATCGTCTAAAACTCTTGACAGAAACAAATTCCACCACCCAATCTCGTGTTAGTATATTATGCATCCACTCCCGACAGTCACATTTTAAATGTTTAAAACGTGAGGCCCACCGAAATAACTGCTTCGAATGGATACATATCAACGTGCATCTAATGTCAGTGACTATATACTGACATCTTGTATTACATGCCGTTGATAATATATACAATTGTTTAGAAATCAAGATTCGTATCACTTCATGCAAAATTTTGTTTAAATATATACATTGTAAGGCTGCATTTTACTAGTCTGTGTCTTATTAAGTCACATATTTCCTCATGTGCTTAAGTATTCACATCTCTGACTCCGGGAGTGGAAGTGTTAGCTTTCGTAAGCGTGTTTGGCTTCTTCACATTATATATGCGCCTAGTCCTTGTTTGGCCATAGTGTTCCGTGGTTGTCGTTGGTTTATGTCTGTCGTACATGTATTTGCTTTTCATAAACTATTTTGTTATGCAACCGTTGGTTATCTAGTTTCAATTATTTTACAAACAATTTTCTATGTCAGGTCGTTTTGTAGCAGAATTTTCTCATTTATAAACTTTTAAGGCTGTACGAACGTTTAAAGTGGCTTAAATTCATTTTATTTGAAAGGAGTAGGTTCAGTAAGACCCTTTTTTGGCCCCAAAATATAGCCGTTTTACAAAATTGTGAAAATGTAATCTTTTAGCCGTTTACTGGAAAGTAGAATGCTTCTGCTACATAAATATGGCCTGGGCTGTTTTTGACAATACGAGGCACATCTACCGGGTACTAGCATCATTAAGTCATGATTAATTACTGAAATCTTCACAATTTTAGCATTTTAGTTAAATTTTAGACGGTTTCCGTCTTAAATGAAAGTGGCCGCATTCGTGTTCATTTATAATATTGAAATGTAAGTTGTATTTTTGATGATAATACATAACATATATAAAGGTTGAGGATGAACACGGATGCGGCCACTTTCATTTTTGACAAAAACCATCTGAAAAGTGACGTTTTTGGCATATTTGAAAGATTTTCCATATTTAAGCTTAAATCGGAGCGTTCTTAATGACTAAATCAGTTAAAATCTTTCACAAAAACTAATTGAATCAATTGAAATAGACACTTAAGTGTTAATAAAGTGTCCAAAATCTTTCGTTAGATGAACCAGAAATTTGAGGCCAAAATCGGCCCTTATCGGACCTACTCCTTTGATGGATCGAATGTGTAAAATCCATCAGTAGTACGACTGGGTCTACATGTGGAGCAGGATCTATATACCCTCCAAGGGCACCAGTTATCATCCGTTTTGTGATTGAGATCGTACTCAGTTTGTAGGTTTTTAATGTTTTATATAAGGTTAATTTTATTTTCGTCGGTTTTGACAAGGTTTCTCTTTGACTTATGGATTTGTATTGTGACTGTGGTTACCCCCCCCCCCCCCCCCCCCCCCCACCAAATAAAAAAAACAACAAACCCAACCCTCTTTTTCATTATCATAAACCAATAATGGTTTTAGCCGGTCAATATTGAACGTGATGACACTGAGTGACTAGGAAGAAGAAGATCTTTATCAAATGTGTCCAAAACATTTTGCTTTTCATCTATGTATAATGGATAGTTTTTAAATGTCATTTTATCGGAAACTTCGGATGGCGAACTTAACAAATTGGATAAACAAAAGTTATTCAGACAGCCATTTTGACCTGCATGTACTCATATTTAAAGTCGGGGCATTCATAAATGTTACCGTTTTGAAGCGTTTACATGATCAGAATTTTTTAAGCATTATTAATTTAGTTTATATTGTAGATTAGTCGGTTAACTATAAATGTAAATACTTAATCGTGCTTTGTAAATCAATTCAATAAATAGATTGAAATATTACAAAAGGAAAAAACAACAACATATAATTCAAGTAAATGAATTGCGAACAAAAGCGTATACATAATATATAATAGCAACTACATGTACAATAAAAAAGAATATAGCGTACTTGTTTATTAATCGCGTAAAAGTCTTACATGCACTTGCAATTACCTAACGTGCTTGTCCGTTTGATTTCTGAATTTCTATCATTATTTTCCGTGTAACAAAGTCTGCTTTTGGTAAATACCATACACCGAAAGAGATACGTGCCGACGATATCGGGATATAGGTATTTAGTCGGATCTTAACATGTACTTGTGATTTGTTTAAAACCGGTTTTGATAAAAAAATAAACGAAGAAATCTCGAAATGTTCAGGACTACGATTTTTATTGCGTCTTACACTTTGAGAAGCGAATAATCTTTAACTTCTTTATTAAAATATTGTGTAAAAACGTTAATTATGAGCTATGAAAGTCAAGTGGCTCGATCATTTTTCTAAGGAAGTTTTAAAAAATTGCAAAGAAATATTTTTACAGGAGGTTAGCTTTCATTAGTTTCACTATCCTATAGATTAACAACTTTTGGTTATATTTATAATTTAGAATCATCATTGAAGGTGCAGCATGAATGCACAGTTAATTAATTATATTGATGTGACATTTGTATACAAGAGTGACATTCCTTTGTATTGTGTGCCGATTCGAAAAAGTTATGCGAGTATTGTCTCCCTCTTACAGGTTCAATATTTTATAATTAAGTTTAGGTTTCTGATATAATTTTGAATAATCACAAAATGTATCAATTCAATATATTTCAGTTTTTGTTATTGGTGTCAGGGGCGGATCCAGCCATTTTGAAAAAAGGGGGGGGGGGCGGGGTTCCAACTATATGTCCCCATTCAAATACGTTGATCGGCCAAAAAAAAGGGGGTTTCAACCCCCGGACCCCCCCCCCCCCCCTGGATCCGCCAATGGGTGTATCAAAAACATTGATGTACGAATATAATTTCATAAATTTGAAATTTAAAATGATTACATACCAATATAAAGAACCAATCATAATTTTTGAAAAGGACTATAAATGTAAATCGAATTATTTATCTCCCCTTCATGATAGATTGATTGGGAAATTAACAAGAGTTATCTAATATTAATCGCAGAGAGGAGGGACTAGCAAGCAATTTTTAATTGTAGCTGATTTAACGTTTAAACAATGTTCCACTATAAACGAATGTTACTTTATACATATATCAGGACTTTGTTAGTTAAATCTACAAATTTCATTAGAAATTATGAATTTTTATTACATAGATTAATATGCTAATTATAAGAGATTTAATTGAACTCTTAGTGAATATCTGTCTAATTGACAATTAAACTACCTATCGTTTTATATATGGCGGGTATCCAATGTCCATCCGCTTTTTGAATATTAATCAGTATTACAAAATACTATGATGTGTGAATCAAAGTACACTCTGCTTATGTTAAATAATCCCCTCATATATCTTGATATCGGGAGTAATATGATGTGCATATATTTCATATATGTCAACAGCAACACTTCTTTGGTTTTGATTTAGTGGTGTGGTAGTTGTCTATACTTTTTTTTCGGTTAATAAAGATTTTACTAGATTTATAAACGAGATGTCAGGAAATCAACGAGTTAAGGGCATAGTACAACTTACTAATATGGTATCATCATCTGGTCCTCATATAACACATGCTGCAACAAACCGGCATATTCTTACTCTATAACATTGTGAAAAATATCAACATACAAACTGTTTGTAATTATAAAACATGTATGTAACTAGTATCTCAATTTTTTGTAAAACAATTGAAAGGTCTTTCCTGTAAAAGTCGTGTTTTCGTAATGAACTTGTTACGACCTTTCATTTGATATACGATAAGCATACCTTTGAAACCTTTTCGCTTTTTACACTTAATGACCCCTTCCGCCTAAATTTTCGAGATCGGAAGAATGATATATGTAATGTAGACTTGATGATCTTTCATTTGATATGCTACAACGCCATGTTCTAAAAAGTTTGATTTTTGCACTAAATAACCCCATCCAACTAATTTTTGAATTACAAGAATTGGTTATTTGAAATGTACACGTGAAGACCTTTCATTCGATATACAACAACCTTATCTTAAAAGAAAATTTATGTTTTGCACTCAATGACCTCACCCAAACAATTTTTTGGGGACGTCAACTTGATATTTGAAATGTACGCTTTATGGACTTTCTTTTGATATGCAACAACCTAGCCATCTGAGAAGTTTGATTTTTGTTGCACTAAATGACCCCACCCTTTCCCCTGGGATGAAAAAGGGGATTAAAATTTTCATTTTGAAGTAGAGTTTATTAAGACCTTCAATTTGATATATCAGATGACCCCATTTGACAAATTGCCAAAAATGATGCAATATCAATTATATAAATAGAACTTATGCAACTTACAAAGTCAATGCACAACATGAAAATTTCAAATTGATTTTTGGGTTTTTTTTTTTCCATGGAATGTTTTTGTTATTTGGTAAAACATATAACTATATTAACCTCTTTAATTTCTAAAACATTTTAAGTGGTAACCTGTTGTTGATTCATAAATACATGCCTCCGCTCGCAAAATTTGAAACTGCATTATCTCTTCAACGACAATAGATATCTCAAATCTGTTAAATGATAAATGATCTGCAGTTGAAGGACAACATTGTAGAAAAAAATTTGGGACAATTCCAAGGTTCATCAAGGTCGAAATGAATCATCACATAGATGATGCAATACAAAACTTGCGTAACCACTATGTACTGTATTTTTTTTCTCTGGTTTTAATGCTTTTTAAAATTCATTAACATTTGAAATATACATATTGGTACTATCATCGTAGCCCGTTTACAATCACTAAATCGATGCTACTACTTGTGGATATGTTCCCTTCGAGAGTAACATTAGCATAGTATTCACCACTTCTGTGCATGCATAACTGAAATTTCAAACTTTACTGACCCTGTTTGAAATTTAAGTTATGCATGCACATGTTGTTGGTAAACAGAATTTTTACAAACGTAGAAAAAATATATCGTTTAATCACGTTCAAGTTAGAGACAAATGAAGCGTTTGTACTAACAACTACGAACGGCAAACTGTAGACGCATCTTTGGCGATTGCATAGTTTGTCAAAGTTTATGTAAACTTTGCAAACGTATGTTAGAAACACATGATCAAAACATGTGCGCGCTTAGTCGTGTTAGAAAGAAATGCACCCTAAGAAAATCACAACGATGAACATCGATAAAGACAGTAATACTAGCAGTTACTGACATGCCAGCTCAACCTCAATTAACCGATTGAAAGATTAGGTCTTCATCATATGAACACCAAGGTCAATACATTCCGTTAAGGGTTTAGATTTTTTTTTTAAACAATATTTCATTAAAATACTGGCAAGTGAATCAATATTAATTAAAAAAAAAATTCACATCTTTGATGCCCTTACAACAGTATCATAACTAAATCCATTCTTAATAAGTATATTGAAAGGTTTGGCTGGTATAACTATTGAGGTGAAAGACCATATTTTCATGATTTTTTTAAAAGACAATTACAATAAAAGATTGGATGCAAAATACCTGAACGTATAAGATGTCTGCACATTGATTTATATTAACAAATAACGTCTTTGTACCGATGACAAAATTAAGTATCTGTTTTTTGAATTCATTGTATCCTGTCAAGTGAAGCTAGAGGAAGAGAAATAAAATCGACAAAGCAATCGTCAAAGAAGGGCACTGACTTTTAAATCATATCCGATAACGATCGAAAGTCATGTTGACTTATTTGCAGATCTTGTTTATGTGATTATATTGGTATTTGCTGTTTTCAAATTAACTTCATCTATTATTGTTTTTGTAAAGGATAAAACGGACGAAACAGTTCCTTTAAGGGTAATCATTTCTATAAGGAATCAACTACCGCTTTCGTCCACTGTGCTTATGTTCCATTTCGCATTAGTTACATACAAGGAACGTTAACAAAATTATAATTCGAAAGGACGTTGCAATCACTATGTATCCGTATAACTATATTGTGTTGTTGATGGTTGTTGTGACGTCTGTTGACACATATCACATTATCTCCCTTTTTCCTGCCTAAAAACTTAAACAGAAAAAGTGACCTTTACAGAAAAACAGTTTATATAGATATTCTTTAATTACGCATTATTTTGTACAAATCAAAAACAGAGTTTAAAGTTATCAAGTATGGGAATATAGAACGGAAAAGTGTTTAATTTAAAGCAACTTAATATCTCGAAAAACCTTGATTCGCCATATAAGGATATGCCTGAACTGGTGGCGGCATATATTGATATGGTTGAGCTGGTGGCGTCGTATTAGGATATAATTGAGGTTTTGGCATCGTATTAGGATATGATTGAGGTGTTGGCATCGTATTAGGATATGATTGAGCTGCTGGTGTCATATTTGGATGTGATTGAGCTGTTGGAGTCCTATAGGGATCCGATGGAGCATACTTCCGTATTGCAAGCAGGATTGCAGACACAATGAGAAGAAAACCTGCACCGATTTCGATCCAGTAAGCAAATGACTTGTTTTCTTTAACATATTTTTCATGATTTCCCGTCCACAGTCCGGTCACACCAAATATCATCATGCCTAAAAAATATGAAATAACATTTTACTGTTAAAGAAAAAGGTCGTTTGCATATATTTGCATCTTACTTAAAAACCTACTCAAATTCAGAAAATCTTAAATTTATTTGACTGCCAAAAAGTCATTTACATGCCCATAAAAGGTATCAGAGATTAGGAATCGAGTTCAAGATTGAATGACAAATTGATGTTTCATTTTTTCTACATGTCATCGCTAATTATATAACTAGCCTCTTAGAAATATCATTGCTCGGGTTTTTTTTTATGATTTTTAGAAACTGGCATTTTCCCACACACGTTCAATGGAGTTAAAATCGAAAAGGACTCAACATCCATGAATTTTAAGTGCCCTTTATAGCTTGCTGTTTGGTGTGAGCCAAGATCGTGTTGAAGACCGTACTTTGACTTCAAACGGTTTACTTTTACAAATTGTGACTTGGATGGAGAGTTGTCTCATTGGCACTCATACCACATCTACTTATATCTTTATATCCTGACAACCAAAGGTGTGGCTACATTTAATCCTGATAATATATGAAGTAACAAAGATGGTGACGTCATTTACTATACAGATTGCTCTAGTGATAAAGTCTTCGTCGTTACATCGGATGGTAAAGAATGTAAGATATACAGCAGTCATGATCTGGGAGGTGCCCGTGGTGTGGCGGTAGATTACCGTGGTAATGTGTATATAGCAGGATTTATATCAAGCAACATACATAGAATATCTGATGACAGACATGATATCGTCCTGACATGATATCGTCCGATGGTATTAATCAAACGACTGATCTATCTTACAATTGTGAAACGAACGAACTATTAGTTGTAAACTACGATGGTAAAGCTATCAGTGTTTATAAAATACAATGAACACTGCTTACGGACCTCTCACTGTTAATTCGCCTAGTAATTTGAATTGACGATTTGCATTAGATAATAAAATATACTTTTTGTATTTTGATGAAATATTTGCTAATATATCGAAAACAAAGTTTAAAAATGTTGCATTCAACTTTTATTTTCCGCTTTACTCGAGATTTGTTTTAATATTTAAAAATTTGACACAACACTAAAGCTTACATTTTAGTTAACTAGGCCAAGCAGTTTCGTTTAGTAAATAGAAGACCGTTATTGTCAGTCGGTAGTTTAAGAAATTTTTTTGACAATAGCTTACCTTTTCTAAGTGTAAGTCCATAATGAGTAGAGTTTGGGAGTACATAGTTCAAATAAATAATTATTTCAGATCTTTTCATTTAGAATCATTCGAAATCTGCGCACCTGATCCAAACACGCTAATGTTAGCTTTTCTCGTCATTTTGAGTTCGTCGTCCGTTATTAACTAAATAAAAGAGGAACGAAAGATACCAGAGGGACAGTTAAACTCATAAATCGAAAATAAACTGACAACGCCATCGCTAAAAATGAAAAAGACAAACAGACAAACAATAGTGCACATGACACAACATAGAAAACTAAAGAATAAGCAACATGAACCCCACCAAAAACTAAGGGTGATCTCAGGTGCCCCGGAAGGGTAAGCGGACCCTGCTCCACATTTTGTGTAATTCTCCCAAACCAGCTCACTAATTTGAAAAAAAAAACTTGGAAAAATCATTTCTATTTTCATATTCAAAATTTAGAGTCAGACGTAGATAATTAATACGGGAAGGCAAAAGGAAAATCAAGATACAAATCATACACTGTACTGGAATGAGAATATCGAGGTGCTTTGGGATAAAACCTGCGAACACGAAAAAATAGGACTGAAATAGAAAGGATGTGTTACGAAAAAGACGTATGCGAAACCAATTTCTGACATACGTACGATAAACTTTTAAGCAAAGAAGAATGAAGTTATCAATTGCGCCAACAACAAGAACCAGTTAATCTCTCGACAGAGAATACCATAAGAGACTTTTGGAAGAGAATTGGCAGATTAAGAAAAGCTAATGACAGACGTTCTTCAATAACATCAGAAGGAAATGTGAATAAAGATGTAAACACAGAATAGGATACATGGAAACGAAAGTATGAAGACGTTCAACGTTTGCTTGTTTCATTGACGCAAAAAAGGCTTTTGATTTGGTAAATTGTAATAGCTACTAATGGAAAGATATTTGTTTAGGGACAGCGAGTATCTTTCAATAGATTTATGACTTTTGAACAGCGGTATACTACCGTTCCCTTTATTTACTTATACATGTTAACTTTCAAATCAGAACGGAGAACACTGGGTATAATTACATCCGGGTCAAGCAAGTTGAACTTAGCTCCATTGACAACATTTTTATAGATTAATATGCTAATTATAAGAGATTTAATTGAACTCTTAGTGAATATCTGTCTAATTGACAATTAAACTACCTATCGTTTTATATATGGCGGGTATCCAATGTCCATCCGCTTTTTGAATATTAATCAGTATTACAAAATACTATGATGTGTGAATCAAAGTACACTCTGCTTATGTTAAATAATCCCCTCATATATCTTGATATCGGGAGTAATATGATGTGCATATATTTCATATATGTCAACAGCAACACTTCTTTGGTTTTGATTTAGTGGTGTGGTAGTTGTCTATACTTTTTTTTCGGTTAATAAAGATTTTACTAGATTTATAAACGAGATGTCAGGAAATCAACGAGTTAAGGGCATAGTACAACTTACTAATATGGTATCATCATCTGGTCCTCATATAACACATGCTGCAACAAACCGGCATATTCTTACTCTATAACATTGTGAAAAATATCAACATACAAACTGTTTGTAATTATAAAACATGTATGTAACTAGTATCTCAATTTTTTGTAAAACAATTGAAAGGTCTTTCCTGTAAAAGTCGTGTTTTCGTAATGAACTTGTTACGACCTTTCATTTGATATACGACAAGCATACCTTTGAAACCTTTTCGCTTTTTACACTTAATGACCCCTTCCGCCTAAATTTTCGAGATCGGAAGAATGATATATGTAATGTAGACTTGATGATCTTTCATTTGATATGCTACAACGCCATGTTCTAAAAAGTTTTGATTTTTGCACTAAATAACCCCATCCAACTAATTTTTGAATTACAAGAATTGGTTATTTGAAATGTACACGTGAAGACCTTTCATTCGATATACAACAACCTTATCTTAAAAGAAAATTTATGTTTTGCACTCAATGACCTCACCCAACCAATTTTTTGGGGACGTCAACTTGATATTTGAAATGTACGCTTTATGGACTTTCTTTTGATATGCAACAACCTAGCCATCTGAGAAGTTTGATTTTTGTTGCACTAAATGACCCCACCCTTTCCCCTGGGATGAAAAAGGGGATTAAAATTTTCATTTTGAAGTAGAGTTTATTAAGACCTTCAATTTGATATATCAGATGACCCCATTTGACAAATTGCCAAAAATGATGCAATATCAATTATATAAATAGAACTTATGCAACTTACAAAGTCAATGCACAACATGAAAATTTCAAATTGATCTTTGGGTTTTTTTTTCCATGGAATGTTTTTGTTATTTGGTAAAACATATAACTATATTAACCTCTTTAATTTCTAAAACATTTTAAGTGGTAACCTGTTGTTGATTCATAAATACATGCCTCCGCTCGCAAAATTTGAAACTGCATTATCTCTTCAACGACAATAGATATCTCAAATCTGTTAAATGATAAATGATCTGCAGTTGAAGGACAACATTGTAGAAAAAAATTTGGGACAATTCCAAGGTTCATCAAGGTCGAAATGGATCATCATATAGATGATGCAATACAAAACTTGCGTAACCACTATGTACTGTATTTTTTTTCTCTGGTTTTAATGCTTTTTAAAATTCATTAACATTTGAAATATACATATTGGTACATTCATCGTAGCCCGTTTACAATCACTAAATCGATGCTACTACTTGTGGATATGTTCCCTTCGAGAGTAACATGAGCATAGTATTCACCACTTCTGTGCATGCATAACTGAAATTTCAAACTTTACTGACCCTGTTTGAAATTTAAGTTATGCATGCACATGTTGTTGGTAAACAGAATTTTTACAAACGTAGAAAAAATATATCGTTTAATCACGTTCAAGTTAGAAACAAATGAAGCGTTTGTACTAACAACTACGAACGGCAAACTGTAGACGCATCTTTGGCGATTGCATAGTTTGTCAAAGTTTATGTAAACTTTGCAAACGTATGTTAGAAACACATGATCAAAACATGTGCGCGCTTAGTCGTGTTAGAAAGAAATGCACCCTAAGAAAATCACAACGATGAACATCGATAAAGACAGTAATACTAGCAGTTACTGACATGCCAGCTCAACCTCAATTAACCGATTGAAAGATTAGGTCTTCATCATATGAACACCAAGGTCAATACATTCCGTTAAGGGTTTAGATTTTTTTTTTAAACAATATTTCATTAAAATACTGGCAAGTGAATCAATATTAATTAAAAAAAAAATTCACATCTTTGATGCCCTTACAACAGTATCATAACTAAATCCATTCTTAATAAGTATATTGAAAGGTTTGGCTGGTATAACTATTGAGGTGAAAGACCATATTTTCATGATTTTTTTAAAAGACAATTACAATAAAAGATTGGATGCAAAATACCTGAACGTATAAGATGTCTGCACATTGATTTATATTAACAAATAACGTCTTTGTACCGATGACAAAATTAAGTATCTGTTTTTTGAATTCATTGTATCCTGTCAAGTGAAGCTAGAGGAAGAGAAATAAAATCGACAAAGCAATCGTCAAAGAAGGGCACTGACTTTTAAATCATATCCGATAACGATCGAAAGTCATGTTGACTTATTTGCAGATCTTGTTTATGTGATTATATTGGTATTTGCTGTTTTCAAATTAACTTCATCTATTATTTTTTTTGTAAAGGATAAAACGGACGAAACAGTTCCTTTAAGGGTAATCATTTCTATAAGGAATCAACTACCGCTTTCGTCCACTGTGCTTATGTTCCATTTCGCATTAGTTACATACAAGGAACGTTAACAAAATTATAATTCGAAAGGACGTTGCAATCACTATGTATCCGTATAACTATATTGTGTTGTTGATGGTTGTTGTGACGTCTGTTGACACATATCACATTATCTCCCTTTTTCCTGCCTAAAAACTTAAACAGAAAAAGTGACCTTTACAGAAAAACAGTTTATATAGATATTCTTCAATTACGCATTTTTTTGTACAAATCAAAAACAGAGTTTAAAGTTATCAAGTATGGGAATATAGAACGGAAAAGTGTTTAATTTAAAGCAACTTAATATCTCGCAAAACCTTGATTCGCCATATAAGGATATGCCTGAACTGGTGGCGGCATATATTGATATGGTTGAGCTGGTGGCGTCGTATTAGAATATAATTGAGGTGTTGGCATCGTATTAGGATATGATTGAGGTGTTGGCATCGTATTAGGATATGATTGAGCTGCTGGTGTCATATTTGGATGTGATTGAGCTGTTGGAGTCCTATAGGGATCCGATGGAGCATACTTCCGTATTGCAAGCAGGATTGCAGACACAATGAGAAGAAAACCTGCACCGATTTCGATCCAGTAAGCAAATGACTTGTTTTCTTTAACATATTTTTCATGATTTCCCGTCCACAGTCCGGTCACACCAAATATCATCATGCCTAAAAAATATGAAATAACATTTTACTGTTAAAGAAAAAGGTCGTTTGCATATATTTGCATCTTACTTAAAAACCTACTCAAATTGAGAAAATCTTAAATTTATTTGACTGCCAAAAAGTCATTTACATGCCCATAAAAGGTATCAGAGATTAGGAATCGAGTTCAAGATTGAATGACAAATTGATGTTTCATTTTTTCTACATGTCATCGCTAATTATATAACTAGCCTCTTAGAAATATCATTGCTCGGGTTTTTTTTATGATTTTTAGAAACTGGCATTTTCCCACACACGTTCAATGGAGTTAAAATCGAAAAGGACTCAACATCCATGAATTTTAAGTGCCCTTTATAGCTTGCTGTTTGGTGTGAGCCAAGATCGTGTTGAAGACCGTACTTTGACTTCAAACGGTTTACTTTTACAAATTGTGACTTGGATGGAGAGTTGTCTCATTGGCACTCATACCACATCTACTTATATCTTTTTATCCTGACAACCAAAGGTGTGGCTACATTTAATCCTGATAATATATGAAGTAACAAAGATGGTGACGTCATTTACTGTACAGACTGCTCTAGTGATAAAGTCTTCGTCGTTACATCGGATGGTAAAGACCGTGAGATATACAGCAGTCATGATCTGGGAGGTGCCCGTGGTGTGGCGGTAGATTACCGTGGTAATGTGTATATAGCAGGATTTATATCAAGCAACATACATAGAATATCTGATGACAGACATGATATCGTCCTGACATGATATCGTCCGATGGTATTAATCAAACGACTGATCTATCTTACAATTGTGAAACGAACGAACTATTAGTTGTAAACTACGATGGTAAAGCTATCAGTGTTTATAAAATACAATGAACACTGCTTACGGACCTCTCACTGTTAATTCGCCTAGTAATTTGAATTGACGATTTGCATTAGATAATAAAATATACTTTTTGTATTTTGATGAAATATTTGCTAATATATCGAAAACAAAGTTTAAAAATGTTGCATTCAACTTTTATTTTCCGCTTTACTCGAGATTTGTTTTAATATTTAAAAATTTGACACAACACTAAAGCTTACATTTTAGTTAACTAGGCCAAGCAGTTTAGTTTAGTAAATAGAAGACCGTTATTGTCAGTCGGTAGTTTAAGAATTTTTTTTGACAATAGCTTACCTTTTCTAAGTGTAAGTCCATAATGAGTAGAGTTTGGGAGTACATAGTTCAAATAAATAATTATTTCAGATCTTTTCATTTAGAATCATTCGAAATCTGCGCACCTGATCCAAACACGCTAATGTTAGCTTTTCTCGTCATTTTGAGTTCGTCGTCCGTTATTAACTAAATAAAAGAGGAACGAAAGATACCAGAGGGACAGTTAAACTCATAAATCGAAAATAAACTGACAACGCCATCGCTAAAAATGAAAAAGACAAACAGACAAACAATAGTGCACATGACACAACATAGAAAACTAAAGAATAAGCAACATGAACCCCACCAAAAACTAAGGGTGATCTCAGGTGCCCCGGAAGGGTAAGCGGACCCTGCTCCACATTTTGTGTAATTCTCCCAAACCAGCTCACTAATTAGAAAAAAAACTTGGAAAAATCATTTCTATTTTCATATTCAAAATTTAGAGTCAGACGTAGATAATTAATACGGGAAGGCAAAAGGAAAATCAAGATACAAATCATACACTGTACTGGAATGAGAATATCGAGGTGCTTTGGGATAAAACCTGCGAACACGAAAAAATAGGACTGAAATAGAAAGGATGTGTTACGAAAAAGACGTATGCGAAACCAATTTCTGACATACGTACGATAAACTTTTAAGCAAAGAAGAATGAAGTTATCAATTGCGCCAACAACAAGAACCAGTTAATCTCTCGACAGAGAATACCATAAGAGACTTTTGGAAGAGAATTGGCAGATTAAGAAAAGCTAATGACAGACGTTCTTCAATAACATCAGAAGGAAATGTGAATAAAGATGTAAACACAGAATAGGATACATGGAAACGAAAGTATGAAGACGTTCAACGTTTGCTTGTTTCATTGACGCAAAAAAGGCTTTTGATTTGGTAAATTGTAATAGCTACTAATGGAAAGATATTTGTTTAGGGACAGCGAGTATCTTTCAATAGATTTATGACTTTTGAACAGCGGTATACTACCGTTCCCTTTATTTACTTATACATGTTAACTTTCAAATCAGAACGGAGAACACTGGGTATAATTACATCCGGGTCAAGCAAGTTGAACTTAGCTCCATTGCCAACATTTTTATAGATTAATATGCTAATTATAAGAGATTTAATTGAACTCTTAGTGAATATCTGTCTAATTGACAATTAAACTACCTATCGTTTTATATATGGCGGGTATCCAATGTCCATCCGCTTTTTGAATATTAATCAGTATTACAAAATACTATGATGTGTGAATCAAAGTACACTCTGCTTATGTTAAATAATCCCCTCATATATCTTGATATCGGGAGTAATATGATGTGCATATATTTCATATATGTCAACAGCAACACTTCTTTGGTTTTGATTTAGTGGTGTGGTAGTTGTCTATACTTTTTTTTCGGTTAATAAAGATTTTACTAGATTTATAAACGAGATGTCAGGAAATCAACGAGTTAAGGGCATAGTACAACTTACTAATATGGTATCATCATCTGGTCCTCATATAACACATGCTGCAACAAACCGGCATATTCTTACTCTATAACATTGTGAAAAATATCAACATACAAACTGTTTGTAATTATAAAACATGTATGTAACTAGTATCTCAATTGTTTGTAAAACAATTGAAAGGTCTTTCATGTAAAAGTCATGTTTTCGTAATGAACTTGTTACGACCTTTCATTTGATATACGACAAGCATACCTTTGGAACCTTTTCGCTTTTTACACTTAATGACCCCATCCGCCTAAATTTTCGAGATCGGAAGTATGATATATGTAATGTAGACTTGATGATCTTTCATTTGATTTGCTACAACGCCATGTTCTAGAAAGTTTGATTTTTGCACTTAATAACCCCATCCAACTAATTTTTGGATTACAGGAATTGGATATTTGAAATGTACACGTGAAGACCTTTCATTTGATATACAACAACCTTATCTTAAAAGAAAATTTATGTTTTGCACTCAATGACCTCACCCAACCCATTTTTTTGGGACGTCAATTGATATTTGAAATGTACGCTTTACGGACTTTCTTTTGATATGCAACAACCTAGCCATCTGAGAAGTTTGATTTTTGTTGCACTAAATGACCCCACCCTTTCCACTGGGATGAAAAAGGGGTTTAAAATTTTCATTTTTAAGTAGAGTCTATAAAGACCTTCAATTTGATATATCAGATGACCCCATTTGACAAATTGCCAAAAATGATGCAATATCAATTATATAAATAGAACTTATGCAACTTACAAAGTCAATGCAAAACATGAAAATTTCAAATTGATTTTTTTTTTTTTTTTTTCCATGGAATGTTTTTGTTATTTGGTTAAACATATAACTATATTAACCTCTTTAATTTCTAAAACATTTTATGATTACCTGTTGTTGATTCATAAATACATGCCTCCGTTCGCAAAAAACTGCATTATCTCTTCAACGACAATAGATATCTCAAATTTGTTAAATGATAAATGATCTGCAGTTGAAGGACAACATTGTAGAAAAAATTTGGGACAATTCCAAGGTTCATCAAGGTCGAAATGAATCATCACATATATGATGCAATACAAAACTTGGGAACCGGAAGTCGTAGAGACATGAGACTACCACCATTCAATTAAGGACCACTTGACCTTTCAAATGTCAAGGTCATACTATACTTTGAAGGTCAAGGTTAAATTTCATCATGACCTGACATTGACCTTAAATTGAAGGTCTTAAACTACTGATCATTTTTGCAGTTTATAGTAGGTTGACATCTGTTACCAGTAAAAAGATAAACACACAATACTATACTTTTAAGAATCATCCCGTCGTAACTTTTGAACAGACAGTCGGACACTTTTGAGCTGAGTGTATAAAATGTAGAGCTCGTCGAGAGGAACATTTTATACGCGTAAGCATGCAGCAAACTCTTATCGTTTTCTTAATATGCAAGCTTGAAATTGCAGCGTAATTTTATTTTTTTTTGCACTCGGTGACCTTTGACCTTGGTGCAAATTGAAGGTCACATTAACGTTAGATTATTGGAGTGGGTTCAAAGTCTTTACAACTTCTAGTTCTCGAGATACAATTTTTCAAAAATTGTGAATATTTTTTCAAGGGAAATAACTCCTTATAAGGGTTAACAACAGAATGATTGTTTGTTTTTATTAGCATTGCCATCTCGTCTTGTACATGCTGCCGTTTTCAAATCGATTCTATCTTTAATACTTTTTGAGAAAAATGCAAAAGAAAGAAATTGCTTCAAGGGGACATAACTCTCATAGGGAATGATGAAATCCTTAGCAGCCTCATATGGTTACACATCATGATGAGATCTACCTATTGTCGAAATAAAGTCATGATTTCTTTTAAAATATTTTAGGGGGGCAATGTTGAAAAAAATCAATATATGGGAGATAATTTCTAAAGGGGATGATGAATTCCTACAAAAGTTCATCTGGTAAAAGTTCATGATGAGGTCTATCGATGGTTTAAATTTGGTATTGATAACTCTAATAGACGCGGTAGGAGGGCGTGCTAAAACAATGCTGGAAGAAGAAAAAAAAGAAAAACTAGTATCTCAATTGTTTGTAAAAGTGATGTTTTCGTAATGTGCTTTGTACGACCTTTCGTTTGATATACGACAAGCATACCTTCTGAAACTTTTCACCTTTTACACTTAATGATCTCATCCGCCTACATTTTTGAGATCGGAAGTATGATATATGTAACACAGGATGGGTGAGCTTTCATTTGATATGCGACAACGCCATGTTCTAGAAAGTTTGATTTTTCCACTTAATAACCCCATCCAATTATTTTTTGGAGGTCGGGAATTTAATATTTCAAATGTACACATCATGACCTTTCATTTGATATACAACAACTATCGTAGAAGATTTTTTTTCTTTTGCACTCAATGACCCAATCCAACCAATTTTTGGGGGACGTCAATTTGAAATTTGAAATGTACGCTTTACGTTCTTTCATTTGATATGCGACAACCTTACCATCTGAAAAAAATAATTTTTTGCACTAAATGACCCCACCCTTCCCCCTGGGATGAAAAAAAGAGGTTTAAAATTTTCATTTTTAAATAGAGGTTATTGAGACCTTCAAGTTGATATATCAGATGACCCAATTTGACAAAGTGCCAAAAATGATACAATATCAATGATATAAATAGAAGTTATGAAACTTACAAAGTCAATGCAAAACATGAAAATTTCAAAATGATTTTTTAGTGTTTTTTTCCATGGAATGTTTTTGGTATTTATTCAAACATATAACTATGTTAACCTCTTCAATTTCTTAAACATTGTAAGTGGTTAGCTGTTGTTGATTCAGAAATACATGCCTCCGCTCGAAAAATTTCAAACTGCATTATCTCTAAAATGATAACGGATATCTCAAATCTGTTAAATGGTAAATTGTCATTTGCCGCGTCTGCGCTTTGCATTGCATTAAGGAGCCAGAGAAGCAAAGACTGGTCGGCTCGGATTCAGAACTATGTGTCCGATCAGGAGGACATTTTCATGTTGACTGTTACTTTACCAACTAGCAGATTAGATATATGGCTCGGTATGTCGGTTAAGAACAAAGCAGGGTTAGTATTTGTATTACATGAACATGAACAATGCATAACAATATACAGATTCTTTCAAATGCTTTTCGGTAATTATACTGTTCGGTAGATATGATTATCGTCATAAGATTAATGTAGACTTTTGCAACTCTCAAAGTTAAAATCAATTTATTATTTATCCAAAATATGATTCTTACTGTTTACCAAATATTTTGCACAAGAGCATTTGTATCTCTGACGTTTGAAGCGATAATCAACAAACTTAATTTAAAGTAAAAATTCAAAACACGACCATGGCAATCATTTTTCAAAATATGGCCCAATGATCTCAAACCAAAACCATTTAAGCTTAATGGCTTACCACATGGCAAAAAAATAAATAAAGGAACTTCCAGAAGTTAAATGGAGTCTAAACAGTCACCGTTTATTCATAACACATGACTGTGAAGTGGTTTCTTGTTGGCTATTAAAGAGTGTATCGAAAGTATGTGTTGCATTTTTCCAAAATCATGAAATCCAATGTTCTTGATCTTGTTATGTTGTATGTGAATATGAAACAATAAACAACAGATTGAATTTGTATCTATTTTAAACCAAGTTACCCCCCTGATGAAATGGAGGGATTGAAAATGGATAGTACATCGAAGATTACATCTAACTGAAAGTTAATAAGATCCATTAAGGGAACATGTATGCATTGGTAGCATACAAGTAACTTTAAGAAAACTATAATTCGAGGGGACAGCGTAACCACTATGTACTGTATTTTTTTTGTGGTTTTAATGCTTTTTAAAATTCATTTACATTGGAAATATACATATTGGTACTATCATCGCAGCCCGTTTACAATCACTAAATCGATGCTACTACTTGTGGAGATGTTCCCTTCGAGAGTAACATCAGCATAGTATTCACCACTTATGTGCATGCATAACTGAAATTTCAAACTTTACTGACCCTGTTTGAAATTTAAGTTATGCATGCACATATTGTTGGTAAACAGAATTTTTACAAACGTAGAAAAAATATATCGTTTAATCAAGTTCAAGTTAGAAACAAATGTAGCGTTTGTACTAACAACGACGAACGGCAAACTGTAGACGCATCTTTGGCGATTGCATAGTTTGTCAAAGTTTATGTAAACTTTGCAAACGTATGTTAGAAACGCATGATCAAAACATGTGCGCGCTTAGTCGTGTTAGAAAGAAATGCACCCTAAGAAAATGACAACGATGAACATCGATAAAGACAGTAATACTAGCAGTTACTGACATGCCAGCTCAACCTCAATTAACCGATTGAAAGATTATGTCTTCATCATATGAACACCAAGGTCAATACATCCCGTTAAGGGTTTAGATTTTGTTTTTAAACAATATTTCATTAAAATACTGGCAAGTGAATCAATATTAATTAAAAAAAATGTCATCTTTGATGCCCTGACAACAGTATCATAACTAAATCCATTCTAAATAAGTATATTGAAAGGTTTGGCTGGTATAACTAGTGAGGTGAAAGACCATATTTTCATGATTTTTTTTAAAGAAAATTACAATAAAAGATTGGATGCGAAATACCTGAACGTATAAGATGTCTGCACATTGATTTATATTAACAAATAACGTCTTTGTACCGATGACAAAATTAAGTATCTGTTTTTTTTAATTTATTGTATCCTGTCAAGTGAAGCTAGAGGGAGGGAAATAAAATCGACAAAGCAATCGTCAAAGAAGGGCACTGACTTTTAAATCATATCCGATAACGGTCGAAAGTCATGTTGACTTATTTGCAGATCTTGTTTTTGTGATTATATTGGTATTTGCTGTTTCAAATTAACTTCATCTATTATTTTTTTTGTAAAGGATAAAACAGACGAAACAGTTCCTTTAAGGGTAATCATTTCTATAAGGAATCAACTAACTCTTTCGTCCATTGTGCTTATGTTCAATTACGCATTAGTTACATACAAGGAACGTTAACAAAATTATAATTCGAAAGGACGTTGCAATCACTATGTATCCGTATAACTATATTGTGTTGTTGATGGTTGTGACGTCTGTTGACAAATATCACATTATCTCCCTTTTTCCTGCCTAAAAACTTAAACAGAAAAAGTGACCTTTACAGAAAAACAGTTTATATAGATATTCTTTAATTACACATTATTTTGTACAAATCAAAAACAGAGTTTAAAGTTATCAAGTATGGGAATATAGAACGGAAAAGTGTTTAGTTTAAAGCAACTTAATATCTCGCAAAACCTTGATTCGCCATATAAGGATATGCCTGAACTGGTGGCGGCATATATTGATATGGTTGAGCTGGTGGCGTCGTATTAGGATATAATTGAGGTGTTGGCATCGTATTAGGATATGATTGAGGTGTTGGCATCGTATTAGGATATGATTGAGCTGCTGGTGTCATATTTGGTTGTGATTGAGCTGTAGGAGTCCTATAGGGATCCGATGGAGCATACTTCCGTATTGCAAGCAGGATTGCAGACACAATGAGAAGAAAACCTGCACCGATTTCGATCCAGTAAGCAAATGACTTGTTTTCTTTAACATATTTTTCATGATTTCCCGTCCACAGTCCGGTCACACCAAATATCATCATGCCTAAAAAATATGAAATAACATTTTACTGTTAAAGAAAAAGGTCGTTTGCATATATTTGCATCTTACTTAAAAACCTACTCAAATTCAGAAAATCTTAAATTTATTTGACTTCCAAAAAGTCATTTACATGCCCATAAAACGTATCAGAGATTAGGAATCGAGTTCAAGATTCAATGACAAATTGATGTTTCATTCTTTCTACATGTCATCACTAATTATATAACTAGCCTCTTAGAAATATCATTGCTCGGTTTTTTTATGATTTTTAGAAACTGGCATTTTCCCAAACACGTTCAATGGAGTTAAAATCGAAAAGGACTCAACATCCATGAATTTTAAGTGCCCTTTATAGCTTGTTGTTTGGTGTGAGCCAAGATCGTGTTGAAGACCGTACTTTGACTTCAAACGGTATACTTTTACAAATTGTGACTTGGATGGAGAGTTGTCTCATTGGCACTCATACCACATCTACTTATATCTTTTCCTGACAACCAAAGGTGTGGCTACATTTAATCCTGATAATATATGAAGTAACAAAGATGGTGACGTCATTTACTGTACAGACTGCTCTAGTGATAAAGTCTTCGTCGTTACATCGGATGGTAAAGACCGTGAGATATACAGCAGTCATGATCTGGGAGGTGCCCGTGGTGTGGCGGTAGATGACCGTCGTAATGTGTATATAGCAGGATTTATATCAATCAACATACATAGAATATCTGATGACAGACATGATATCGTCCTGACATGATATCGTCCGATGGTATTAATCAACCGACTGGTCTATCTTACAATTGTGAAACGAACGAACTATTAGTTGTAAACTACGATGGTAAGAGTGTTTATAAAATACAATGAACACTGCTTACGGACCGCTCACTGTTAATTCGCCTAGTAATTTGAATTGACGATTTGCATTAGATAATAAAAGATACTTTTTGTATTTTGATGAAATATTTGCTAATATATCGAAAACAAAGTTTAAAAATGTTGCATTCAACTTTTATTTTCCGCTTTACTCGAGATTTGTTTTAATATTTAAAAATTTGACACAACACTAAAGCTTACTTTTTAGTTAACTAGGCCAAGCAGTTTAGTTTAGTAAATAAAAGACCGTTATTGTCAGTCGGTAGTTTAAGAATTTTTTTTGACAATAGCTTACCTTTTCTAAGTGTAAGTCCATAATGAGTAGAGTTTGGGAGTACATAGTTCAAATAGATAATTATTTCAGATCTTTTCATTTAGAATCATTCGAAATTTGCGCACCTGATCCAAACACGCCAATGTTAGCTTTTCTCGTCATTTTGAGTTCGTCGTCCGTTATTAACTAAATAAAAGAGGAACGAAAGATACCAGAGGGACAGTTAAACTCATAAATCGAAAATAAACTGACAACGCCATCGCTAAAAATGAAAAAGACAAACAGACAAACAATAGTGCACATGACACAACATAGAAAACTAAAGAATAAGCTACACGAACCCCACCAAAAACTAGGGGTGATCTCAGGTGCCCCGGAAGGGTAAGCGGACCCTGCTCCACATGTTGTGTAATTCTCCCAAACCAGCTCACTAATTAGAAAAAAACTTATTAAATAATTAATACGGGAAGGCAAAAGGAAAATCAAGATACAAATCATACACTGTACTGGAATGAGAATCTTGAAGTGCTTTGGGATAAAACCTGCGAACACGAAAAAATAGGACTGAAATAGAAAGGGTGTGTGTTACGAAAAAGACGTGTGCGAAACCAATTTCTGACATACGTACGATAAACTTTTAAGCAAAGAAGAATGAAGTTATCAAATGCGCCAACAACAAGAACCAGTTAATCTTTCGACAGAGAATACCATAAGATACTTTTGGAAGAAAACTGGCAGATTAAGAAAAGCTTATGACAGACGTTCTTCAATAACAATGGAAGTATTATAATAACATCAGAAGGAAATGTGAATAAAGATGTAAACACAGAATAGGATACATGGAAACGAAAGTATGAAGACGTTCAACGTTTGCTTGTATCATTGACGCAAAAAAAGGCTTTTGATTCTGTAAATTGTAATAGCTACTAATGGAAAGATATTTTTTTAGGGACAGCGAGTATCTTTCAATAGATTTATGACTTTTGAACAGCGGTTTACTACCGTTCCCTTTATATTTACTTATACATGTTTACTTTCAAATCAGACTGGAGAACACTGCGTATAATTACATCCGGGTCAAGCAAGCAGAACCTAGCTCCATTGACAACATTTAAAAAAAATAATTCGGTTATCTGTAGAAATGTTATTTTATGTTGACTATAAGAAAAGTTATGTCTTCCAAAAGAAACAAATTGACAAAAACTACCTACCGGGGGAAGACTGCTGCTCCTGTAACAAGTTTAAGGCAAAATTACCGAACTCCTAGTGATATTCAATGTGTCAGAACGGAAGGTCATTTATTAAATGACAAAATCAAGAGCTCAAACACATTAAACGAACGGAAAACCACTGTCATCTTCCTGGCTTGTTACAAGCATTTCTTCATGTAGAAAATGGTGGATTTAACCTGGTTTTATAGCAAGCTAAATATTTCGCTTGTGTGACAGTAATTCCATTGCATTTACAAAATTTGTGAACAAAACATTAAATTAAACATTGTAGGTAAAAATATCAAAACAGCAGTCAACATTGTTAAAAACTTAATCACTTTAAAAACAAACATATATGACAACAAAGGAAAAAAAAGGGATATAAACAAAGGACAAAGGCAAAATTGACTCACAAGAATACCAAAAATGACCACTTAATTAACGATTTCGTCTGAAAAAAGGTACGAGCAACGTCAAAATAACAGTAATAGTTTATGATTTAAAAGACAAATAACAGAACACGTCAACACGTAATAAAGATGATAAACAACGTCAATAGACGTTGTACTTCGAGACCATCATGTTTTATTTGTGAAGTTGATACGGAATATTTATCAACACGGTCTTTGAATATTCCGATGAGTTTTTGTTTTAGAAAATCACGAGATGCCTTTTGACATAAACATGCTTCGTCAATTTCCCGCTCAGGTAAATGATCAATGAATACGAATCTATATAATGTATGTTTTGAGATTTATTGACTAAATATTAGTTACTCAATGTCGAGTGACAAATATTGCATGCATATTGATAACAATAAAGTAATTGCAAAAAATAAAATATAAAGTTATTTACCTCCAACAAAAAATAAAACACGCGAAACAGGATAGGCTTTTTTCCACCCAGGTTCTGTACCTTTACACAGCTTTACTTTTATTATTGTTATTCCGATTAATGTTAAGAGAGTAGCGCCTATCGATAGACCTTGGCATGTTCTCTGATACCCTACAATATAAAAAGAGTTACTAATAAAAATGTATTTTATATGATAAAATCAAACCCTGAACTTATTGAATATTGCTAGACAACTATTAAGTGTACAATGATTCTTTTCAACTTTGGGTCCTGATTTCTGACATATAATGTGCTATTTATGTTCATTGTCTTTTATACTCCCTCGTTGTCATGTGTATAACTAGTCTGTTATCTTCAATTATTTGTATCCTAACGGAATCTCCGATATGCAAAATTTAAATTAGAAAAATCTCTCGCAGAAGTGATTCAAAGTTTTAAAAAGAAGTTTTTCAGTTTTTGATTATTATTAGCTCCATTTATTTAAAAACAAAATAATACGTTGGAAATAAACTCATCATAGATACCAGGATTAAATTTTATATCTACGCCAGACGCGCGTTTCGTCTACAAAAGACTCATCAGTGACGCTCGAATCAAAAAATGTTTAAAGGGACATATAAAGTACGAAGTTGACGAGCATTGACAACCAATGTAAATGAGTTTCAAAGCAAATTCAAATGGACCTTTTTCCGACATAAACATTGGATGTGAACAGATCGAAAAGACCAGAAATACATGTATATAACTCGTTTAAACTTTTCTTCAAACTGTACATAAAAAGAGTACAAATTAAATCTTGTAACGGATATACTTGAAGTAAAATATCAATCTTTATTTTTTAACAAGATCAGCAACAACTTTAGCGTTCATTATCACTGAACTAGTATATATTTGTTTAGGGGCCAGCTGAAGGACGCCTCCGGGTGCGGGAATTTCTGGCTACATTGAAGACTTGTTGGTGACACTCTGCTGTTGTTTTTTTAATTGGTCGGGTTGTTGTCTCTTTGACACATTCCCCATTTCCATTCTCAATTTTATTTATAATTTGATTTAAGATTTCAAATTGTATATAAAAAGATCACTCGACAAGAACAGACAGGTGTAAACGAAACCAATGCAATAAAATAATTTGAAAATACGGTTGTACGTTAATAGTTCTCAAAGGTACCAAGCTTAAAATTTAATACGCAAGTCGCGCGTTTCGTCTAGGCAAGACTCATCAGTGATGATCAGATCTAAAGCCAAACAAGTACAAAGTTGGAGCGCATTGAGGACCGCAAATTCCAAAAAGTAACACGACGTGCTCAATGTCTATGCCCTTGTAAATATGGTTGAACCACCCAACAAGCCAACTCCCAGGTACACATGTTGTATCGATTCAAACATACGTATCTCGATTTAACCAAATATGAACATCACATTCTTAACATTCGTGTTAAAAACAACATTAATGTGACCACAGACGTATATATAAAGAAAAGTAGAGGTGGTATAAAACAACTATATATAACGGTTCAAATGACGAAAATAGTAGTTATGTAGGTCATGACACTGCCTTCAACAATGAGAAAACCATATACCTTATTGTCAGCTATAACAGAGCACAACGTAAACAATTGAAACGAGAAAACTAGCGACGTAAGTTATACTGTGTAACAATACAATGAACGAAAAAAAAAACAACCGCAAACATGAATGACATTAACCAACAGCAACCAGTAAATTATAGGTTCTTGATTTCGGATAGGCATATAATGATTGCGGTAGGGTTAAACTTGTTTGTAAGACCTCAACCCCCCTTCATATTGGACAGTGGCGTTACAGCAACAAAATAAAAATAAACTTTAAAAAGCAATTAAAAATGACTTAACTCAATAGCTCAAACAAACCGACTTACATGAACAATAAAAACCAGTAGATACAGTGTATCGATTTTAATCTGAGAACTAGTTCAAAGCCTGTTACAACTAATAAATAAATCATGGTTTCCCAAATTAAGGTATCAAGCAGTACAATGTTGAATTTTATTGAATTTTTAAATTCTGTCCGTTTGTTTTCTAAACCCTATTTTTTAAGTACATTGTTTCACCACTGTAATATATAAAAAATCATATAAAATATCATTGCAGCATGAAATGTTTTCGGTTCTAAAGACAGTTTTGCAAAGAATCCAGTAATATCTGATATATCTTGATACTGAAAGGTTAATGTACAATATTTTCAGAACAAAACGTTATAATTTATTAAATTTAAAAGGGTTGAATTTGGTCAAGATAGTATTATGTGTTGTAACTTGTTCGGAATATATAATATATCCCTTTGCTAGATTACATTTACAAACTAGAACAAGTTTTTTAAAGCTCAAGACATGAATAAAACTATTGAATACGCGAAATAGCAGTAATTGTATCTGATCGCATGTGATGCATGTATCACTCGATAAAACCTCATTTACACTCAGTGGCCGAGTGGTTTAAGTAGTTACTACTGTAATCACTAGCCAGTCAACACTGAGGTTACATCCCAGCTCCTTTGTTCTAACAGGGGTGATCTGAGCCGGATCAACCCTACCAGATCACCCCAGTTTGAGTTTCTTTGTTATGCATGCTTTCCTTTGTTTTGTAACATTTTGGCGGGAATGTCAAATCCACTATAAAACTTATAATTAATTATACGGAAAAGACTATCTATCAAAATTCATGTAGAAAAAATCCAGTGTATATGCTGGGATCCGAACTCAAGACCTTTATCATATCAAGCAACGACACATACCACTACACCAGGACGACTTCGTACGAACTATCAGTAATTTAACATACTTAAAGGAAGCAAGATACTTTTATCAGTGGTGGGACGAGTTGGCAGACCTTTATTCAGTGGGGTTTAAACCCTTTTCGTTAATAAGTGAGTTGTCAGACTGATTGTTCAATTTGATTTTGCACTTTTTCAAAAGTGGGGCGAGTCGGTAAACAAGACTGAGCGATTTTTTTTTAAAGTGGCGATATAATGTGGGCCGATTGGCCATTGGGGCGAGTTGACATTGTTTGATATCTACTCATTGTGTTCGGGGGTCATAAAGGGTATACATCATATAGTAATATATAAAGTATATTAATATAATGGTTGTGTGGCGTTCTAAACTAGATTTTATGAATTGTAAATGGGTTTTTCGTCTGATCTAAAACAGCTGGGATGTAAAATAGTTATCCCATTCGGACTTGGTGTGTCAGTGTAAGATCACCCTCTGGCCACCGGCTATCGGGGTGATCTTACACTGACACACCGCGTCCTTGTGGGATAACTATTAATTGGGAATTCAAACCCATCTCGTGCGGGTGCACTCGACTATAATCTTAAATGACTAGGATCGTCAGTTTTCCTATCGAAGGTCGGTGGTTTTCTCTGGGCACTCCGTCTTCCTCAACTAATAAATTCTGGCCGCCACGAAATAACTTAAATGTGTTTCTTAAAAGTGGCGTTAAAACACCAAAAATCAAAATCAAAATCAAATCATTTAAACTCGAAAAAAAACGGACAGAAACACTTTATCGTAACTTCCGTGCGGTTCAGAAACAACTTTAAATCATTATCGTCAACGATTGGATGATTTCCTGTGAAGAATATTTTCTAAATGAACACGATGTCTTACAAATATAATGTCAAACATATCATCGTGTCATGGGTTTTCGTACTAATAACAATTTTCACTGCTTACGGTTTTCACTGTTGAGTTTTTATTCAGATGTTTTACTCAAATTTAAAAAGCATGTCCTGTAGCTTGATTTTAGGTATCTACTGGCTTACTACGATTTTTTTACTGTTTCTGATTACTTTGCGATTTTTGTATGCCAGAAAAAGGCGTCATATGTTTTCGTATGAGATAAAAATTGGATCAGCACACGGACAGGACATGACTATAAAATCCGGAAATTAATATTTTTTAAACTCGTGGTTCTGGTGATTGCTTCAATCATAAAACCTGGTTTGTACAAAATACATTATTTTTTCTAAAATAAAATCTAGTTTTCAAAATTTAGGATTAAATATAAAAAGTTAAGACTGTTTTCATCTTCATATATCAAGGATGTATAAAAAGAATTGTCAATAAAATATTGAATAATTAGATTTTGAACAACCATTTTATATAAGAACCCTGTTAATTTTAACTCGCTGGTTTGTAATTAAAACGGTCAAACAAACACATGACAGTCACATGACTTGAAGATACAGTGTCTGACAGTCAAAAAACATATCTGGACTTTATTTTAACTCTTCAGGAAATTTTTTCCACAACTATTCGAGTGATGCATATTTTTGACATTAAATAAAACTGGTTAAATAGGTCAGTTTTATCAAATTTGTTCAAACGTCTTTAAAAAGCGACGTTGAATATGTTTAAAATATGTCAAGTTGTAGTGGTGTTGTTGTTCTAAATATAGAAACCGAAAAACACGCCACAATGTACGCGTATGCAGTCGAAACCGAAGAAATGTAGGAAATGGTGGAGTACAAAAGTGTACAGGACTTTTCCATATTACAAAATTACGAGGGCTGAACATCAGGTTAAAATTAATAATGCTCCCCGGTCTCTTTACGATAAATGTAACAAACGAGCCGTTATGATACACTTATATATAAATATTATCGTCAATAAAGTAGTAAGGAAAACAGCAATAACTTTTTGAGAAGTAACTAATAACAGCTAATAAGAAAAAGATTCAGTCGAAGGTTAAATATGTCAGTAAACATTCATAATTGTTATATCTATAAAACGTTCAGCATTACGTACATTTCATAGATTTTTTAACAAGTTTCCATTTCTGCAAACTGTCATTTTTACATGGGATTTCCCCAATGGAGGCTCCCAAAAGGAAATTTTGAAAGGGCGATTTTGTCCACAATTTTAAACAAAACAATTAGTTTTACAATGGATATAGGGTTGTAAAAGTATAAAGAAGTAACAAAACAACATAAAATATACTTGTAGGACTATATTAGCCGTCTTGCACGTAAAACAAACATGGGCATTTTGAAAAGTTGGCAGGTATGTATTCCTTTGATATAACTCATTCATCTATCTATACTATTAAACGAGGAGACCTCATTTTGTGTGTCGTTTCTCTTCCTTCCGCAATAAATTAATCGTCATGCTTTTGTGTCCTATAGGTACCATGCATAGTTGCATGTGTCACCTATTCTTATAATTATTCAGTTTGGGTTATTTTTTGGAGAAAAACGAAAAAAAACGTCATCCGGATATTGTTTCCGTCATCATACCGACTTTTAAGTCGTAGACAAGACTTCCGATTTTAAACTTATAATTACTCGTGGACAGGACAATTAATTTCCCGTCATTCTGCAGACTTTTTTTATACACTTATAATATATAAAGAATTTCTATATAATAAAGCAGTGACCGCCATGGAGAGGAAGTTTTGAATTGATAGTTAATATTAAATTCACTTTATTTATAATATACGTATGTTCAAACTATATAGAAACGCGAAAATTATGGAATTTAACAGAAAACAAAAAAAATAAAGGACTTTTTAAAAAAGGGAGAGGGGTTAACATAATTGTCCTGTCTCCAAGTAACTATGAATTTTGATACCTTTTCTGAAATCCTCCAGACATAAAATCTTTTACAAAAATTCATCCTACAACAGTTTACATACATGTACTTTCAACCACGCAGGCTAAATGCCCGCGATTTCGCGGGTGTGTTCTAGTAATATTAAAGTTCAAGACATGTTTAGGACAACACTTACCAATTTCCTAATATGTAATGCCTTATCAAGACGGGTGCGACGGAGCAATATTACCTATAAAAGAATTAGGCCGCACAACATAAAAAATAAAAGAAAATGAATGAATAAAAGGTGAATGAATGAATACAATAGATGAATGATGTATAATTTGTAAAACTGATTGAAAGGTTGAATATAAAGATGAAAAGATTCGGTATGACTACTAATGAAATAATTCTCCACTAGCGACTAAATGAGTTAGACGAAGCAAATAACTATAATAGGTCACCGTACGGTCCTCAAATATGATATACCGCATAATTCGCTATTAAAGTCACTAATGTAATACAATCGAAACGTGGCTCGATTAATGTATATATATATAAAAAGAACGAACATTAATATTGAATGAATGGGAAAATACTCACAAGGCACACCATCCTTCCATAGAATTTTCACGTCTTTACACTTGAAGTCGTCTTCTGATTCTTTGGAACAAACTTGCCATAATCCACCATGATAACTATAACCAGCACCAGACTGGCTAAACCAATAGGGCAAATAAGATGCCACTTCATGGGCAACAAAGGCAATTACGGACATCGAAAACCCAACAACAACAAGTCCTCTGTGTTTCCTTCGCTCCATTTGTCAAGAATAATTTGATCAAAATATAGTTGTTGCGTCTACACTTTGCTTACGTTTTCTAAAACACTCCTTTTTGCTTTCCGTTCTAGTAATTAGTCCATAGTCCACATTTTTAAAGGTTTGTATAAATACAAGAAAAACAGAGGATCCCGATGGGTATTTAAACCATAAAAAGGAGTCGTGTGTTGTCATACTTTTGTTGACAAAGCGTGGTTACAAGACCTGTATTTTATTCAGAATGTTCAAAACAATAAAGTCAATTATCAAATTAAAAAGGAGAAACAAAAACATATTTGTCTTATACTGAAATTTTTGAAAAGCGCATTTATTTTAATTCTACCTTCATAACCAATATATTTAATTAGATATTCACAAGGATCAAAATGACACATAATTGTTCCACTTATCTTTGATTAAATCCCTCGTTTTAACCTTGTATTATTTCCTTTTTGTACAAAGTTGACGGCAACTATAAAATACGCTTTTTAAATAGTTTTATACAACCGTGTTTAAAATATTTTTGAATAAGAATAAGAAAAAGATTTTTTTGATGATAAAATGATGAATGCATGCCATTAAAATCCACATTACTAGTCAGGTAAATTAAAATTTAATCGATAACAAACTTACAACGCCATGGCTAAAAAATAAAAAGAGAAACAAATTTATGCACAGCATAGAATTCTGTTAATATAACTGATGCTTGTATATTCAGTTATGATCCCAGCAACTACAAGTAATCGTACGGAAGATCATTTAAGACTTTCCAAAATATTCGAATAATGTCGCGTAATTCTAGATTTTTCTTTTATTATTGTATGCAAGAAGAACCTTAATATAGGATAGCCTTAGCAATGTACCGAAACTTTATCAATTTGTTTATAAGCTTAAGATATATATAAAGTGCACTTCTGGAAACAAAAGTTTATGATCATGTCGTGCATTTTCTTTTTAACTAGTTTTTAGTCAGTGTAACATTTTCAAATTACATATTTAATCTCTAAAACTTTTTTTATATGTAAAACCAGAAGAAACCTATCGGAAGTTTCCCTATACAGTTCATTGTATACATGAAATAATCAGACGATTCTTAAGTTGACATGTTACATCATCTAGTGAATATATAGTTAGTGAGAAAAATAATATTCTTTATCATTCCCAGTGTAATATTGGGTTATTTTTCTCTTAATTTGAAACAAGACGAATGCAAAATTACACACAACCAGTTTTCGGATCATCAAAAGTCAATCAATGCAAGATATGGGTCATTTTCAAAAAATGACGAATTTTGAAATTGAAAATATTAAAAGTTACTTCTTCAAACAACCCTCTAGATAAGCAAATCAAAACAAACTGTACTTTAAGAAAAACATATTAACATATGCAATCTTAATGATGTCATACAAAAATATGTTGAAACATTTTTTGATCGGTGGTACATTATTTTGTCTATCCTATTACCATTTTCAAAAGAAATTTTGGGTTATTAAGAAAAGGTTTAGATAAAATGTTAAGCTTGTTTTACGTAGACAATTAGATGGTTTTCAAGAGAATAAACTTCTATATACATTTTGTTGTATATTCATTCTGTAATATAATGGATTATTTGCCAATTTTCCAGGTTGTACTGAAAAATGCCTCTAAAAATTAGTTTTCCATGGTTGTAAAAATTACCATCAGTAATGCAAGTCTAAGATTGCAATTTATATTGTTCTGCAATTTTTCACCCTTTCAAATAAACCCAACATCAAGTAAATTCCTCATAAGTTAGTTTACTTTTCTCTTTTTTTCATTGGTAACAGGAACGTACGTTTCTGAGATATCACTATATAAAAGTCTATCTTGTTACCTTTTTGTCGAACCTGTTACCGATTTTAGTATTGCACCTGCGAATGCTTAATTGAGAAGATTAAGACGTTATAACCTTAAGATGAGTTCAAACAACGAAATATTTCATTCGTTTTGCACCTATATGTTAAGATAAAAAAATTAACGACGTTTTTGTCTACAATTGTCTATCCTGTTACTGTAACCATAGCAACCATAGTAACAGGATAGACATAACAGGATAGACAAATTTCTTCGTTTTTGATTGCTGTTGTGAAATAACTACTCCCTTTGGTGAAGTGATTATGTTTATCTATTGTGAATTTGGTTTCAAACACGTTATTGCACTTTTTACAAGTATACTGTTGGTGTAATTAATCAAAATTGGTGGTAACAGCATAGACATGAAAAAAAGTACACTCTATTTTTTTCACTAAATGTCTTGAAATTTCTTTTCTCTACACTGTCGTTCAAGAAACGAGGCGTTTTAAATGTAAAGAGTTAATTAACTTTGCACTTTTGAGATCAACACTGACTGATTCAATATTCATAGGGAGAATAATTTAACGGCTGATTTAAGTAGCGGTAACAGGAAAGACATGAACCTCCCGTACGCTGATTCAATTTAGTTTGTAGATAATATGTTACATACAATGATAAAGAAGCTACGATTTTTCGTTAGAATAATATTAAACGTTCTTAAAAAGTCCCTTTTGCAGATATCAAGGCGATCAGAAAATCGCAAAAAAATCATTTGAAATGTGTTTTTCTGACACTGTACGCAGACAAATACCCCCAAAATCGGTCTTAAATGCAGTTTAATTTTATCAAAATAGATGTAAGGTGTGTTTATTATTAATGTTCCGAATCACAAATCCGACAAGCTTTCATTTAATCCATTACAACTGAAATTTCCATTAGAAATAAAAAAATTAGCATGGGTGTACTGAAAATTCGACATTTTTTGAAAATGACCCATATGAGACAGACTTAACTTTAGCTGCTGTATTTTCCTTAGAATTTCGATGGGATAGATGTGTCCATCGTAATCACCAAGCTTTAAATTATTTAATGAGGACATTGTATATATACAATGTATAGCGAAACGTGAAATTAAAGAATACTAGTGTAGCTTGTACTTATTCTGATTATGAAGCTCCTGTATGAAGTCAGCCTTATTTGTAAAGGAGCTAGTCGATAAGAAGAGGATCACAATTGGTTTCCCTGGAAATGGCGATTGCTTGTTAAAAAACATTTTCCTCAAAAGCTACAAATATGTTCCCAGTCAGAAAATCAAATATGTTGACACTGTAGGGTACAGAAAATTTTGTATTTGAATCAGAGTGATTTTTCAACAAAGTTACAGTTTATCCAGCCCTAGCTATATACATGTATTATCACAAGATGCATGCACATGTATCTACAATGGCCGTTCTTTTTTATTATTCAAACTGGGGACCCAATTAGACTATTTACCGGACTTGATCAAATAACATAAGCAACACGACGGGTGCCACATGTTGACCAGGATATGCTTACATTCTGGAGCACCTGAGATCACCCCCAGTTTTTGATGGAGTTTGTGTTGCTTAGTCTTTAGTTTTTCATGTTTTGTCTTCTGTGCTTTTATTTGTCTCTTTGTCTTTTATTTTTACTCATGGCAGTTTTTTTTTCAATCTATGAATTTGACTGTCCCTCTGGTATCTTTTCTTTCTCTTTTATATTCTTTTGTATATCCTTATTTTAAACAATACCCACGGATTGAATAACAAAAAAGGGATGTTAGAGAGCAATGATTTTATGGGCAATACATGGATGATACATCTAGGGATACCGAATATAGCACAAAAGTTTCAAAACATTTTTAACTGTCCGGTGAGTTCCGTTTTGGTAAACATGTGTCGTTAGTAGTCTTTTTATTCACGTTCGTTTATTGTATATAATCTTAAATGTACACGAGTAGTTAAACGAAGGATGGAAACAAAACTGTATTGAAAAGTTTAAAAACAAAAATATTTGGAAATACGAGGCTGCATTTGTGCCTTACCAACAATCTTTTAACGCAACTACACCATTCTTATATCACTATGTATATAGTAAGAAGTTACATTTAAGTACACCAAGGGGAAAAAAAGGTTTTATTGTTCATAATGATTTATCTATAAGGTTTCTTTTGTTGTGAATAAGAAATATTTCAATTTATCAGTACCATTATTGCATATATATATTACAAAATGAGATTTTGTCTGAGGTAATTAATCGCTGCAAGTGCCCGACTATCTTTTCACTGCTATTTGTCAATACGAATTTGACAATGTCAATAAATTGCCAGAACATATTGGACAAAATTTCAATTCCGGCTATCAAATGTTTTCAAAAGGATTACGTTTCGTCCATTTCAGACAGGACAATTATTTAGAAAAGTGCAACTGTGCAATAAAGCTTAGTTCTAATGTGATATTTTTTATAGTTTCATTTGTTGTTAACGAATTCAGCTGTCAATACCTGTTATAAAATCTATCAAATTTCTGTGGTTGTCTCAGTTGAAGTCATCATATCGTCTAGACTTTCAATGATTGAGGTTTGTCCGACAGACTAGTTTCCGAATTCTAATTTTAAAACTTTCTTATTTCCAGCTTAGCATATAAACTCATCATAGATACCAGGTCTAAATTTTGTATATACGCCAGACGCGCGTTTCGTCTACATAGCACTCATCAGGGACGCTCGAATCCAAAAAAGTTTAAAAGGCAAAAATAAAGTACGAAGATGAAGAGCATTAAGAACCAAAATTCCTGAGGGTTTTGCCAACTACAGCTACGGTCACCAATGCCTGAGATAGAAAAGACTTAGTATTTCAAAAATCTAAAACAGTTAATTTATAAATATAACCATATCAATGATAATTCATGTCAGCACAAAAGTGCTGACTACTGGGCTGGTGATACCCTCGGGGCACCCTTGATCAAACATTTAATCTGAGCCAGACGAACGAACGAACGCAAAGACCAGAAAACATAACTCCACTCGACTAAATATCGTAGATGGGGCATAAAAGAATTACCAGTAGTGAGTTGTCCATGTATTTACTTAGAATGAAGAAATGGGACAGTAAAAATCTGACAATTATTTTACATTTGTGTTATATGCTTGTTGTAAACTAATTTCCGGTTACCGGTTATAAAATCATTTGATTCCTAAAAAATAGTTAAGCAAAACTAAATACAGTTGAAAATTGCAGTCAAAAGTAAGGTGATATTTAATTTAGAAATATAATGAATGTTGTCATCGAATTTGGTCGACCAATTGTTATCGTTTTAGACTCCGAACGAGAATTCATAAACACTATTCACCTTATTTTGTTTGATAATAAATACAACAGTGCTATACATATAATTGGTTTGTTGCTCTCCGTTGTATTTTGTATCCCGGATTTGTTTTTTCTTAATTGAATTATGACTTTTGAATAGCGGTTTATATACAAGGAAGATTTGGTATAATTGACTGACTATGCGGTTTGGGCTTTGCTCATTGTTAAAGTCCGTACTGTGACCTACAATTGTTAATTTCTGTGTCATTTTGGTCTCTTATGGAGAGTTGTCTAATTGGCAATCATACCACATCTTCTTTTATATATATACCGCTGTTCAAAAGTCATAAATCGATAAAGAGAAAACAAATTCGAGATACAAACTACATCTACAAAACACTCATCAGTACTGCTTAAATGAAAGAAGAAAAAAGCCAAATAAAATTCGAAGTGGAGAGCGTTGTGAGCCCTAAATTCCGAAAGGTAAATAAGAGCAAAAAATTTCCCTTCTAGAAAATATAACCTTTTAGTCAAATGTTTTCAATTAGCGTAGATGAAAGGCTTATTGAAAAGGAAAGCCATGACGAACTGAGTTTCGTAAAAATTTCTATTGATTCTATCAAAAATTGCTTTGAAAATATACGCATATCCTTATTTGTATCAGGTATGTATTTTCTTCTTCCGTTAACACCCATATACCACAACCACTGATAATAATCATACTAATAAATAACAAAAAGTGGTAAAGTGCAATAGCACACGACAAAGCCGAGGGCCATGGACAAAAAACAAAATCGGGGTAACAAACTAAAACCGAGAAAAACGCATTAAATATAAGAGAACAACGACATGACACCGAAACGTAACACACACAGAAACGTCATAAAGTGTTTCTTTTTAAAATTAAAAAATCTAAAGATATATTAGTATTAAATTGTACCTGGAGACGTTATATCAGACAACTAACCGTATTAAAAGACTGAACCCTACTAACTCACCGATGAAAATATAAGTTTTTGAGCATTTTTTATGATAAAGTAAAAACACGACCTTTCCAGTTAACGTTAAAACTTTCTCAAAATGGAACATCGTTCTTTTAAATAAAATTCAGATCTAGACTAAAGGCAATACTAATGAAATGAAACTCATTCTATTTCAGATACGTTGGGTTAAAATTAAAAGTCAAGTACAAAATAAATCTTACCAGACGCTCCATGTTCAAAGTATATAAAGTTAACACATGGCAAGAGTAAAATCTCTTTGTTCTTACTGTGGTATAATCTGGATAATGCACAGCTCAGGTGTGCATTAACTACCTCAGATAACTGCACAGTTCAAATCTATTTTTACCTTTAGGGGCGGTTCTTGGAGTTTGAAAGGGGCGTTATTCTATCAAATTAAAAAAAATCCCCGAGTGTAGCGAGACTAAAGACAATATTGACGTTTTGAAGCTAAAACACGATACTTTGTCAAATCCAAGGGTTAACGACCTGTTCGCCCCCACCCCCGAATCTGCCATCTGCCTTGAAATTACGACAAAGATAAACTTCGTACAAACATCGTAGTTTCAAAATAGGAAAAAAAGAAATGTTTCTCATTCCTTCATTTTTTTATCTAAGCTGGGACATAAACTATTTTATTATATTTTGTGTACAACGTAAATCTATATCAGTGTTTTAAAGTAAAAAAGAAAGTTAAAACAATTTTTGTTAATTTCTGCCCAAAAAGAATTGTATCTAAGAATATCCGAATATAAAAGGTTTTGAAAGAGAAACATATTTTCTGTTTATTATACATTTTAAATTTAGGTAATATAATATTTTCCTCGTTTCTTTTTCTCTCTAAGCATATCATTGAGAAATTCAAAAGCAATTATTCTGATTTAAACTCAATAACCCTTGCAGTTATGTTTTTTTTTTATTCACCGAAAGTACACAGTTTGTGAAAGTCTTAATCGTCACCAATTAAATAAAAATGGGGAATAAATTTAACGGAAATATTTTAATCAACAAAACATTTTTTTTATCATATACCCAAGCGCCTGTGGAAACGATAAAAAAAATATACCATTAAATCGCTTTTTTAGAATGAGTCTAAATATGAAAAAGAAATATTTTTTAAACTTACCAAATTCGTATTTTCGCCTTGCTTTACCCTACAAGAAATTTTCCTAGGATCCGTGGATTGCGGAATGACGTCAACATTTCTAAAACGTTCATGTAAATTGATTGCGTCATGTGTTAAAACAGTTATTGGCCAATCAAATCGGTATATGGAATTTAATCTGCACAGCACGAGATGACCCAATAACCCGAACTCCTACGTCGTTCGGGTTATTGTGTCATCTCGTGCTGTGCAGATTAAATCCCATATACCGACTTGCTTGGTCAATAACTATAACATAGACTTGTTTTTAAATACTCATCGTGGAACCCTTTTTAATCGAAAAATCATTATCCCTGACTGTAATCAAATTTGAATCGTTTTTGATCTAAATTAAATTGTTATATACGACCGACTGTTTCGCTGTATACGGTGTGACTTTTCTAGCAATAAATCAATTAGCGTCTTACAGCATAATTGATCAATTTGTTAAAGAAAGTGTTTGTTTGACATGGTAATTTGATATTGGTCAGTTCAATTACGTTCCTGTGCTGGTTCATTATACTAAAAATTATGATGATAAAGCGCCTTGTGTTAAAAGTGCAGTCTTGTCTACGACACTCATGAATACATTAAAACCCTATGATTCAGCTGCTGGGAATGTTTATGAGTGATGCAATTTTCTGTATGTGCACGAAATGACACCAGTTCTTCATTAGGTGCTAAAGCACAGCAACACTTCACATGGTCTAATAGATTATGCCACGAATCGTCTAGATTTATAAGTTTGTTTCCAGTAATCGATAAATTGCAAATGACTATTTTTAAAGAATATCAAAGCAAATTGGCGATTTTGACGTAACAGTTCTGTCATGTGCCTCTATCAGTTAAATATATGTATAAACAAACACTTTCTTTAATTAAACATGTATTAGTATAAAGAGACAATTCAAACATTTAGATAGCATCGGTTCGAATCAAGATATACAATGAACAATACTTAACCGGAATTGCATAGTAGGTTGGCAGTGATGGTCAGTATACGATTGAAATACAACAAAATATGTATCGCGTCTTTCCCATGATAAACTGTTCATTTTCATTTAGAAATATAATATAAATAATTATTCTGAAGAATACTTCTTACAATTTAGTAACTTTCTGTCACGTGTTTTTATCGCTTAAACATGATTTATGAACATCCACTTTCATGAATAATTTAAGAATACACTGAGATATATTTCAAACATTTCCACAGCCCCAGTTCCAATAACGATATACAATGAATGTTACTCTCATGCCAACCTTTTAAATAGATTTCTTCATAACGACAGTTTTCTTTTCTAAACCATCGTAAATAAATAAAACTATATGCTTGAAACACCTGTGTTACTGAAACGACTTTGAAGTACCCACTCAAATCAATGATCTATATGAAGGTTAAATGATAAAGTTTAAAATCAGAGACCTTTCTAGCTTTTGAATATCTTTCGTCATAACAATAATTTCTTTTCAAAAGAAGGAGACGAAGCGTAAATTTTGCTTCAAACACGTGCGTCGCTAAGCGGTAAATAAATCCCTTTTGAAACATGTGACAGAAGCCATTTCACCATATCATTTTGTCATATCATACATTCAACACCTTTATTAATTAGTCCTTTGATGTCGATAGCTATAAATGCAATCAGCTGATTATGATTTTTTGTCAAAATCTTAACGAGTTCAAGGTGAATTCCGAGTATTGTCGGATCGGTAAAGTCAGAGAAACCCGAAAAAAGTAAACAAACAAGATGGCTGAAAATAAATCGTTATATATATTTCTTTCGCCAAATTCTTTCGTCAATGACGAATTTTAATCGCCACAATTATTATTTTTTCGCAAATGGCGAAAATGGCGACCGCCAGCGGAAACCCTGAATGTTATATATTTTTAATTGCATAAATATGTTGCTAGTGATAGGCGGTAGATAATGGAAGTACACAAAATATATGCCTCTTCTCTTTCCCATTGTGCACTGTCCTTTTTCATTTTGCAAAATGCAAGTAACACCTTAATCTGGTATACATATCGTTTTCTTGGTACTTGCAGTGTATTTCTTTTATCTAGAATTGACAGATAAAGTACAGTCACCGTAGAGCTTCTAGTTTATTGGAAAAGGGGGGGGGGGGCAAATACATGTCCGAATCTTAAATGTACTGGTCATCTAAAAGATTAAAGATCAGCGTTAATAATTGTTTTTTTTTTCATTATCTATGCGATCGGCGTTGGTAATGAATGATTAGAAATAATCGTTGCTATCGATGCGTTATGGTTTGTTTGTTAGCATATTAATATACACACAAAATTCGAGTTTACGCATGACTAGAACATGTAGAAGGTGATAACGATTCTATTCATGACACACAGTATGCTGGAATTTCGGGCATAACTGTATTATCCTGTCCTGAATTCTCATTTAATAGTTCCAATAACTGCTCTTTTGTGAAAGTTGATGGAGCCCTGATGCCTTGCTTTCTTAGTTTTCCTTTAACTTCGTCAAGTGTCAATTCTGTATTAGAATTCTGTATAACTGGTGTGTCACTTTTCTTACTTTTCTTACTGGAAACACGCTTTTTACGAACTGGCGGCATTTTTAAGAAGTAGTTAAAAGTTATGAAATAACCAAATACTAGTAATATTGAATTGAATTGTTTGCACTTCTATACTGTTACTATCTTATCAATGCAACTGACTGAATAAACCTGACAAAGATTGAAAATTTAACACGTGCACCAAGTCATGAGACGGTTAAGAAAACATTGCCGTCTCTACCACAGACATAATAAATCTAGTAATAAAATGTTTATCGTCCACCTAAATAAATAATGATTTTAACAGAAGCCGACTCGGACAGAACATGAAACATTAATATAAACATCAATTAAAAATTTCTAATTAAGGATTTACATAATGGTACAACTTAGTGCCATCATGCATCTATAGAGCAAACGTATGACACTCGGAATTCACTTTATATACCTACATTAGGATGTACCCATGAGTCATCTTTAGCAATTACTTCGTTGCTTGATATTGTAAATATACGTTGGACTCCAACATTTTGCAAATCGCCAGCTTTTTTCCTTCTTCTGAGAACCATTTTAAAAAAAACAGGAGGAGTAGTCATCTTTAGAATTCATGATCAATGTCTATATATAAACAAAATGTGCATATATTTGTTATAGTTTATGCTTGATTGTATAGGTTTACAATTTAGGGATGTCAACTCGATGAAGATATACTAATAGATTATTCGTTGGATTTACCGAGCGATTCGCGAGTACTAGCTCACGGTAAAACAATAACAAAATTGAAACACAAAATATACCCATTTTATGTATTATGGGTCTTTGTCTTATGATCGAATAACCTTCAGTTTTATTACCTAGGGCTACATACATGTACTAGTCCAAGGAATGGTATTCCATTATTCATAGCTAATTTTATGTAGTAATTATATAATCTGGTATTAATTTAATCAAGTAATTGGTTAATACTATATAAAAAATATCACTCAAACAACAGTATAAGGGAACCGTAAAAACATTTAATGTTCAACTAAGGATTTATAATTATAAACTACTGATACCATTAATCATTTTGTGAGGGTGGACACAAGATGCAACGAATTTGTTCATATTCAAAAATATTATCTTGTCAACCTTTTTCTCGGACGTAGCGATGTCTGAATTTGTTTTAGGTAACTTACAGTTCTGCTGATGACAATATATGCTCTGTTGGTACAGAAGTGTTGCGGTGACTACAATTAGCTAAAAGTGTAAGCCTTGAAAAATTGCTCTTGTTCAAATATCCTACATGTACCTTTGTTTGTAGAAATTCGAATGACATTCAAATGCAAACATTCTAAAAGTATTTTAATTTTTATTAATTTTTATTAATACACGATTTCCCGGGAAGTATTCTCAATAAAAAATAGTTTGTTTAAGCTTAACATTGTATCAGGAAACCGATTATTGGAGTATCATTGTATTAATCGATACTCGGTACTAACGAGCGATACTCGACCACTCGAGTTCTCGTTGACATTGCTGATCTACATACTAATGATGTTTAGCAGTATTCTGAAAAATTGCTGATGCTGGAAGTTAGGACTATGAAATAAAAATGTTGTGCTTAAAGGGGCACTAGCTGTCAAATTCATGGTAACCGATTTGACTCAAATTCTCATATCTGGTTTATAACAATGTAAAACATTTATCCAAACTATCAAAAGTCTAAAATAAACAGTTTACAGAGCATGGGGTCGATAATATATAGGTTCGTTTCGTGTGTATTTTAGTCCAGACGCCATCTAATTAACTATCGATTTGACCTCAGATGACCATATAAGCGATGTAAACAAAAATAAAGATACGAATAGATTAAACCAACACGTGCAATTGCATTTTTATAGGTCTGTTTGATTTTATTTTATAGATTAAAAATAGATGTTTCTCATTGTTTTTTTAACCATATAAGAATGATTTTATGTGCATCGAATTAGTAATCAAATGATTTACCGTAGTTTCACTTTCATTGTTGACATTATTTTTCTTTAAATAACCAGTACACGTACAATGCATGCGTTGTCAATCTCTAGCTAGGGGTTAACTTGAAGTTCACATGAATACCGGTTAGAATGATGATGACGTTTTCACTTGCAAGTGAATCAGTCAAAAATTATGTTTAATCGCTTATTTCAACAAAATTAAAGGAAATTGATTGCTAAAAGCAAATTATTATTTCATTATTCAAATTTAATTAATGATTGATCTAAAAAAAATCATACTTTATTTTTTTATATATATCGTAGCTAGTGCCCCTTTAAATTATGGAAGAATAGGTCAATATCATATAAAGAAGTGTTTACACTAACATGGATGTTACAAATACCAGCGATATCTTATACTGTATTAATGTCAAAGATTGCAGTGAAATAATTACACAGTTAAGTATTGAAGTGATAACATAATTTTATGTGCACTCAAATAATCCTGTTTAACTGTAAGACAGAGAGAGATAATGATGTTTCATTAGGAAAATAAGCTAATACGAATAAGTCTCGTAAACACTAACTAATTTAGATTTAAGAGGAAAGAGTTATGGACATTGACATTTAATTATTGCTCATCGAATTAAACTTGATTTAGTGTCAACTATTGAATGTACCTTGCATCAATTTGCAATACTGTATAATAAAGCAAAGCTAAACATGACATTCATTATACTAGTTTAATGAGTCTTATTACTGCTTGTTCTAGTGACATGATGACACCAACGCCTACTATATAGATTATGCAATAAATGGAAATGTTTGCACTATTATAAGGTGAACTTATCTAATAAGATTAACGGTACAAATTTTCTTGCACCAGATGCGCATTTCGACAATACATGTCTCTTCAGTGATGCTCGTTGCCAAAATATTTGAAATCCAAAGCTTATAGAAAAGATGAAGAGCTATAATCCAAAAGGTCTAAAAAGTATAGCCAAAAATATCTAAAAGAGGGACTATAAATACCAGAGGGACATTCAAACTCATAGATCGATAACAAACTTACAAAGCCATGGCTGAAAAAATAAAAAGAGAAACAAATGTATGCACAGCAAAGAATTCTGTTAATCTAACTGGTGCTTGTATATTCAGTTATGACCACAGTAACTACAAGTAATCGTACGGGAGATAATTTAAGACTTTCCAAAATATCGAATAATGTTGTGTAATTCTAGATTTTTCTTTTATTATTGTATGCAAGAAGAACCTTAGATAGGACAGCAATGTACCGAAACTTCTATTTTATCAATGTGTTTATAAACTTAAGATATATATATATATATATATATATAAGTACGTCTGAGTCAGTGACAACCTTACAACAGATGTATCCATCGGATCGCCATCAATGATGGTGATACATGGCTGTGTACATAATGTATATACAACTCGTCTAAACACCAACCCAACAATGTTAGATCTGTAAATTTGCGGTTCTCCCCTCGCCGGGATTCGAACCCATGCTACTGTGATATCGTGACACCAAATCGCCTGCACTGCAGCCGTCCCGCTAGACCACACGACCACCTGAGCTCTCAATAAAAGAGCTTTTGGTGGCCATATGTTACCTTTCCGCGTCAGTTTTAATCTAGCGGCGTACTACAGTACATGATATATAAGGCATGAAGATGTATATATATATATATATATGCGCTTCTGGAAACAAAACGTTATGCTCGTGTCGTGCATTTTCTACTTCACTTGTTTTTAGTGAGTGTAAATTTTCAAATTGCATGTATAATCTCTTAACTTTTTGTATATGTGAAAACAGAAGAAACCTGTAGAAGTTTCCCTATACAGTTCATTGTATACATGAATTTATCAGACGATTCTTAAGTTGACATGTTACATCATCTAGTGAATATATAGTTAGTGAGAAAAAACAATATTCTTTATCATTCCCAATGTAATATTGGGTTATTTATTCTCTTAATTGGAAACAGGACGAATGCACATTTACAACCAACCAGTTTTCGGATACTAGTAATCAAAAGTCAATCAATGCAAAATATGCGATAGACCTCACTTTAGCTGCCGTATTTACCTTAGATATTCGATGGGATAGATGTATTCATCGTAATCACCAAGCTTTAAATTATTCAATGAGAGGACATAACATATACAATGTAAAGCGAAACGTGAAATTAAAAAATACTAGTCTAGCTTGTACTTATTCTGATTATGAAGCTTCTGTATGAAGTCAGCCTTATTTGTAAATTTAGGAGCTAGCCGATAAGAAGCGGATCACAATTGGTTCCTCTGGAAATGGCGATTGCTTTTTAAAAAACATTTTCTTCAAAAGCTACAAATATGTTCCCAGTCAGAAAATCAAATATTTTGATAATGTAGGATACAGAGAATTTTGTATTTGAATCAGAGTGATTTTACAACAAAGTTACAGTTTATCCAGCCCTGGTATCATACGCTGCATGTATCTACAATATAAAATTGAGAATGGAAAGGTCACCAACAGGTCTTGTTCTTTTTTTATTAATGAAAGCGGGGACCAATTAGACTATTTACCGGATTTGAAATAACATAAGCAACACGACGGGTGCCACATGTCGAGAAGGATATGCTTACATTCTGGAGCACATGAGATCACTCCCAGTTTTTGATGGAGTTTGTGTTGCTTAGTCTTTATTTTTCTATGTTTTGTCTTCTGTGCTTTTATTTGCCTCATTGTCTTTGTTTTTTAGCCATGTCGTTGCCAGTTTTTTTTTCAATCTATGTACTTAACTGTCCCTCTTGTATCTTTCGTCCCTCTTTTACATTTATTTTGTAAACCCTTATTGTAAACAATACACACGGATTGAATAACAAAAAATGGGTGTTAGAGAGCAATGGTTTATGGGCACTACATGGATACAACTAGAGATACCGAATATTGTACAAAAGTTCTAAAACAATAGGATTTTTAAACATCTTTTAACTGTCCGGTGTATTCCGTTTTGGTAAACATGTGTCGTTAATAGTATTTTTATTTACGTTTATTGTATATAATCTTAAATGTACACGAGCAGTTAAACGAAGTATGGAAACACAATTATTTTGAAAATTCTGATATGACGTCTTTATTACGCTTTGTAAACAAAGCCGTTTTCTAATGAGCAAAAAATATGTTTGACACATGCGCACGAACTTACGGTGTTTATTAACGTTATTTCTATCGTTATCCTTTAGAATATATACATTTAAGCAGCTCACATAAACTTTTATTATATATGTTTTATGAAAAGAACATATATTCACCCTGTTCGTAGTTTTTAAACTTATCAAATATGAAATGTAATTCACAGACTCCTCGGGGAGGAAACAGGAAAAGCCAAACATTTTTACAGAATTTTCGTACGCTTCAACCTATATAAATACTGTATTTGTCCTATTATACAGTAGGACAACCGGATGTGCCTTTTTGGCCAAAATGTGATTCGGCGGCGCTCAGTAGTCCTACGCCGAAAATTGGACTATTTTGCGTCGGCCGACGTCAGTTGAAAAATGGCGCGCTTTTGTAAAAACATTTTATTCGTTTACAGCAAAGTACCGGCGGTAAATGCTGTTGATTGTAAGCTCATTTATAAGAGAAAAATATATGAGTTTACTTATTATTTACATGTTTGAACAAAAAAATAAAAGAAAATCTTATTTTTTCACATCTGAACATCGAATTTCGGATTTCGATTTTCTGCACTGTAGAATTTAATAGCGATGTTAAAAAGGGGTACAAAAAAAAGCCTATCCTTCAATTACCTTAAATTTTTTACATCGTAATTTCGCTAGTTTTTCAAATCGAAATCCGTAAAGAAAAGGGGTGTCCACAGTAGGGCAAAAAATTGTACCCATTTTAAAGTAGGGGTCAAATTTTTTTGAAGGTTTTCCCTTGCAAGGCCGGTAGAATTAGAAATTGGAAAAAATTCTGTTTTTAAAGTAAATATTCATTCAACTATCAAGAATAGCTGAATCCTTATATATGTAACCCCTATAAAAATATCAATATGTGTCAATAAATTGTAAAATTATCGATTTTTTCGAAATTGAAGAAGACGCCATTTTCGCCTATTTCTCTATTACGTCTATTGGTCTGCTATAATTATTAGATGATTCTAAAAAATCTCCGCCTCGATTTTTTTTATACTTTCATTTTATAATCTTTGGTACATAATGCAGATGTTATGAACAAATTAGGCACTTCTATCGATTAGAAATGGAGAACGGTCATCTTTATTTTGTATGTCCCCACTATGGGGGCGAGGTCATCCTTTCACCTTGATTCTGAAGTACACGATAGCTATTCATCTCTCGAAATTAATTATCAAATAAATATCATTGAAACAAAATGAATATATTTTAAGACATCAACAAATTTTAAGTGCTACTGATTTTTTTAACAGAATATGCCGGAATCGACCCCATCCGATGTTGTGTCAACACATAGATCAACGTTGTCAATTTCCGGCGCCGAAAATGTCAACGTAAAATGTCATTAAAAGTTGGAATCTTTTCTTCTTTGTATCAATTTTGTTTATCTTAATGTCAAAAAGTCATGCAATATGTTGAATCCATATCAACGTTTTACCAAAACAGGCCTTACTTGGTAAACTAACAGTTTGGGGCCTACATTATCATCATGAGATTGACTTGTTGACATCGTACTTGTAGTTGATCAAGATTCATTTCGTGCATGTTGTTACCAGGTTACCGGTCGCTGATTTTTTTTAAATGAACAACTTATCTGTTTGGTCATATCGATTGCTTTCATAATTTTCCTTTTGTTCGTTAATACAATTATCGTTATGTGTTTTGTTTTCAGTGTTTCCTTTTTTTTGTCAAAAAGGGGGTTGGGGTGGGGTGCTCTTTTAATTTAATCAAAGGCATGCGTGATTTTTAGGGGCTTATGGTTCTCAATTTCTGGTTTGCTGTTAAGGTTCAATATCTACTTGACTTTACTTATTTCAAATCTGCAGTTTCTTGGATCAATGATTATTTACAATTACTATATTAGTACTACAAATATATAGTAATATATTTTGCATAGGGGGAGGGGGTGGCCATTTGCTTTTTGGGGGGAATTCGAAGAGAATCCTGGTGTTTGTATTAGTGCTTATATAAAAAAAAAAAAGAAGATGTGGTATGATTGCCAATGAGACAACTATCCAAAAAAGATCAAAATGACACAAACATTAACAACTATAAGTCACCGTACAGCCTTCAACAATGAGTCTTTCAAACAATTGCTTGTCTGTTCTAGGTACTTTACCTTTATATCCAATCAAAGGTACCTGTTCATTTTTTTTTTGTTATTTTGTTTACTGTAAATTATTTGAATGAAGTATGTAAAAGTTTGTTGCCAACTTTTTTAATAAACCGCATAAACCATAACATTGGGGATCTATAGGATTTTTTTCTAGATTTACTATTTATTAATTTGCATCCATTGCATCATATGATTTTATTTTTTAATATATTTCACTTTTGCATAAAGACACAGAATATATTCCTTTTCAGGTCGTCTTGTGTCATGTTATTTAGGGGTCTTTTGTATATGTAGCTTTCTATACGTTATTGGTTCTGCTAAAATAAATGTTGAAGGCTGATCATAAAATAATTCCATACACCAAATATAGTTGACCAATTGCATATAGTATTAGAAAAAAGACCAAAACTCAAAAACTTAACTTTGACCACTGAACCATAAAAATGAGGTCAAGGTTAGATGACACCTGCAAGCTAGACATGTTCATCTTACAATCATTCCATACACCATATACAGTAGACCTGTTGCATACAGAATAAGAGAAAAAGAGACCAAAACACAAAAAATTAACTATAACCACTGAACCAAGAAAATGAGGTCAGGTCAGATGACACCTGCCAGTTGGACATGTACACCTTACAGTTCTTCCATACACTAAATATCCTAGACCTATTGCTCATAGTATTTGAGATATGGACTTGACCACCAAAACTTAACCTTGTTCACTGATCCATGAAAAGAGGTCGAGGTCAATTGAAAACTGCACGACGGGCATGAGGACCTTGCTAGATATGACATACCAAATATAGTTATCCTATTACTTATAATGAGAGAGAATTTAATATTACAAAAAATCTTAACCTTTTTTTCAAGAAGTCACTGAACCATGAAAATGAGGTCTAGGACATTGGACATGTGACTGACGGAAACTTCTTAACATGAGGCATCTATATACCAAGGATGAAGCATCCAGGTCTTTCAACCTTCTAAAATATAGAGCTTTTAAGTAATTATCTAACATCGCAGGCTTGACAAAAATGAGGAATTTTATAAATTATACAGCAGTGATATTCCTTCAAAATTTTTTTTTCATGAAAACAACTGAGACAATAATCTGATTTTTTTACTAAATATAGTGACATTTCACTGTCACTTATGCACATTTGAATGTTGATGAGTCTTTGCATATTTCAAAATCCTCTTTTTACTACACATTGAGCCCATAGTCAGCTTAAGACTGAATTAAGTTTCATTTATTCAAATCCTGCACAAGTTCAACAAAAATGTCTGCTAATAAACACTTGAACCACCTCGGTTACCATTCTGTACATGAACATATCTCTCATAACAAATTTCATATAAATTTTGCTGATTCCAGGTATCAAAATTTTCATCCTCCAGTATGTGTTGTGTACTGAAAATAAAAAAATAAAAATTGTTATTAAATTAAGTTTGTTGATTCAATTGAAAAGTAATGATGAATGATAATTATAATATATTGTATTTTATTGTTATTTGCATCTTTGACCAAAATATGGTCTGCTTAAGTCATTCTCTTATCTGAAGAAAATGGTCAATTTTATTAAACCACTTCATTCTCATGGATATGATGCACATAAAGTAAGAGTTAATTCCCTTATATTGTTTTTTTATCTTTATAAATTAATTTTAAATTACAGAACCCTTCATTCTTGAAATTTGGTTTTACATCCAAATGAAACTATATTGAAATTATACAGCATAGATAATAGTATAAAATCTTTAAACTATTAAACATGTTAAAAGTATACAATTTGGTCTTAAAGTCTGTGTATAAATGTGCATTTCATAAATAAATATGAACTATAAATTTTAACTTCCATTCCCAATTTATTCCATTGGTAATTTTCTTGTCTGACTGTTAAATATAAGATATATTCAGTCTATTTCCTTATCAAAATAGTTAATACATAATCATGATAATGTCTATCATTTTTTTTTTTCATATTTGAGGGATTGAAATCATAGCGCATTGTAAATAACCCACTGTTAATACCCTGAACAGACACATTTGGATTACTTACCCTTAATATATTCTAGTCATATTGTTTTGTATTAACAAAATAATTTTGCTTTCGACATTACTCGTTGTTGACTCTCTATTTGATTACTGTTTTCCTGCTGTATGTATATCAATCATACATGTGCATGTACTGCAAGTGGTTTTGTTGATATATATAAAAGTCCTCTGTTTTGAATTTTTGATTCATAGTGAACATCTTTCTCCATCCTGTATATAAAGCAAATGTACATACAATTACTAAATAAGCTGAATATATACTAAATTATTCAAAGCAAAATTAAACTTTGCATTGTTATAATCAACACATGAATACAAATTTGCCAAATAAATTACCAAGAAAAAAACATATTTTCTTGCTCCAATGAAGACCCATGGGTGGCCTTTGACTGTTGTCTGCTCTGTGTTTGGGTTGCTGGTTCTTTGACATATTATCCATTTCCATTCTCAATTTTATATATTTATTATGTATTAGAAATTGTTATGCCTCTAGCAATTCTGCTCAAAACATAAAAGTTACAGGCAAATTTAAACCATACATGTATTATAATAGTGTACATGAATATCTAACATGTCCATTGTACAATGCAAGCTGAAATTTTATACATTTTGGGGGCACTCACAACCAAGTTTTAATTTAAATTCATGAACCACCACTGTCATAACACCATTAATTGGATAATATTATGATATTAATGAAATTGGGGTACATTTTTTTTAAGTAATTACTACAATGTATTGCCAATGGATTATCATTTCTAATTAGTTTGTATATATATGACTATAGCCCTCGGCTATAGCCTATAGGATTAATATATACCTTGATGGATATCAAGAAATTGTACAGGCATATTAAATTTGTAACATATCCTGCCATTCCTGGTCATGGGGGATACATGTTAATGCATGTGTATAAGCTCTCAAATGGGTGGGTGATTCAGTGGTTAATTTCAATGAGTAAATTTCTTTTAAAATATGAGATATAAATTTTGAGAATGGCTATCTATTTTTTTTTTTGTATATGTGAAAGAGAAATCTGTGACTGTGATCGCTTTCCCTTTGTATTTTTTGTTTATGAAAGATTTAATTTTTATGAATATAACATTTTGGTGTATATGAAATCAGGGACACAAAAATGTTTTTCCAAATGAAATATCATACCAGGTATGAAATAGCCAACAGTGAAAGTAGGTGTCTTTAAACACATTCCAATGATTTAGTTCATGGACTTTTGAGTTGAACCCGATACGTTCAGCAATTCATGTAGCCTCAGTAGACTATAATTTGTTCTTTAGTCTTTAGTAAGTGTCCCAAATGACACTGTAAACACTTGTGTACGTTTCCTCTTTTGTAGTTTCTTCACATATGTAATTTTCACTCATGTACTTAATTGAAATGGTGGCTGCTGCTTAAAAAATTTTGACTTAATTTTGATTTAGAATTATAGTGTTTTTTGCTGTATAGTGTTTTTGAATCTACCAGACTCCGTTAAATAATTTTCCAGATGGCACAATATCTCATTTCGATTGTCTCTATTAATGTCTTCTTCATCAATTCCTAGTAAGGTGTCTAAATCCCTGCGTATATTTCCTGTTATAAAGTAAATAGATGTTCTCATCCTCTCTCTAGCCTCTTCATAGTTAGAACAATGTAAAAGGTAGTGTTCTACAGTTTCTGCCTCTCCACAGGAACAGTGTTTGTCTGATGATGGTATGATTTTAGATTTATAATCATTTAGATCACAATAACCTGTTCTCAAACTAGTAATAATTGAAAACGACCATTTGGATGGTAAATCTTTTGGTATTTTTTGACAAACTTTTTGATGATAGTTATAATAATTTCTGCCACGTTGACTTGATTCCCATTGGTTCTGCCATTTTCTTAAAACACTTTCTCTTGCTGAACGTTTTATATCCTGCCTGGTTACTTCTGATGGTTCTTCTATTTTTTCAGCTTCTTTAGCTCCTTTTTTGGCCAGTGAATCAGCAATGTCATTTCCTTGGATATCAGCATGACCAGGTGTCCATTCAAAATTTAATGGAATTCCATTCATCTTTAATACTTTCATGTTTTTCTTAATTTCTCTTATGACTTTGATGTAATTTTCTGATTTCCAGTTTAAAGTTAAAATTCCAATTGAGGTCTGACTATCTGAAAAAAGTGTAATTGAGTCTGTGTTTTGTCTGTTTTCTGATATTAAAAAGTGGTCAACAACAAGTTTAATGGCGATCAGTTCTCCGAGTAGTATTGATCCTTTTTTGGATACAGCTTTACTAATTTCAATTTGTGGTTGATTATTTGAGGCCTTGAAATTACCCCCACCCCCTTTTTAGAGAACTTACAATCGGCATGAAACGTGATCATACGTGCTTTCGAATTTTATTCATTTTGGTCCGTATTTGCAGTTAGAGGTTTACAATGTTCTATTATCTGAGCAAGAAGTGATTGCGTGAATATTTTCCATGGAGATCGTGAAGAACACCTTGACCAGTTTGAAAACGGATGTTGACAACTTGTGTGGGTATAATATTTCCGGAGACAAGTGCGGATACCTTAGACCGAAATCCGAATGTAATTCACCAGTAAATAGTTGATTAAATACCAGTATATTATAGATCATTATAAGGAAATGATGATATATTGGATTTCAATTTTCATGTTTGATATAATTTTACCGTTTAAATCATTTCTTTGGAGCCGACTTATTTGATAGTAATTAACTGAAATATCTGGAATAAACCTTTACCTTTTGTGTTGTTTAGCACTGATGATAAAGATTAAACATCCAAGAATGTCATTAATGCAACTTTTCAGCATGGAATGCCAAATCCAACGTCAAATAATGGCCGCCATTACGTGTTGACAACGTCGTCTAGTGAACCGTATCACTGAGCGGCGAAATCCTTACTCAGGCGCTTCCGGTTGTCCTACTGATAATCGAAATAACGCTCAGTGTAAAATATCGACAAATATAATGTCTACCCATATTAAAATTAGCATAGAGCATGACAAGAAGGAATCATTTCTTAAGTTTAAAGACAAAAATATTTAGAAATACGAGGCTGAATATTGTGACTCACAAAAATCTTTCAACGCCACTACGCCAATCTTATATTACTATGTATATTGTACATTTTTAAGAAGTTTCATTTAAGAACACCAAGGAGAAAACAAGTTTTTATTGTTCATAATGATTTACCTAGAAGGTTTGATTTGTTGTGAATAAGAAATACTTCAATTTATCAGTACCATTATTGCATATATATATTACAAAATGAGATTTCGTCTGAGGTAATTAATCGCTGAAAGTGCACGACTATCTTTTCACTACTATTTGTCAATAAGAATTTGACAATGTCAATAAATTGCCAGAACATATTGGACAAAATTTCAATTCCGGCTATCAAATGTTTTCAAAGGAATTACGTTGCGTCCATTTCAGACAGGACAATTATTTAGAAAAGTGCAACTGTGCAATAAAGCTTAGTTCTAATGTGATATTTTTTATAGTTTCATTTGTTGTTAACGAATTCAGATGTCAATACCTGTTATAAAATCTATCAATTTGTGTGGTTGTCTCAGTTGAATTCTTCATATCGTCTAGACTTTCTATGATTGAGGTTTGTCTGACAGACTAGTATTCAAATTCTAATTTCAAAACTTTCTTATTTCCGTTTATAACTTTATTGCCTTAATTTTTTTTTTATATTTTATAAAAGGTTAGAACCATTTTGACTTAGTTGGTCGTGATTATCTTAAGATAAGAGGCACCCATGTCTTTTCCACGCAGTAAGTTATTATTTGAAAAAGAATATATATAAATGAAAACATGGATATGGACCAAACTCATCATACATTGTTTTCGTATACTTTTTCAATAAAGGTTCATTTGGAAGTAAAAAATGTCAACTTAAAAGTGAGAAATGTCTTTTAGTCGGAAGTTAAAATATAAACTTGAACGGGAGATGAACTTTTTACTTTCATTTTCTATTCCAAGTGGATAGTGACATTTGTGTCAAATCTTTTAAAATTAATTTGGCATTGAAAATGACAAAATCGTATAATGAAGAACATGTGTACTAAGTTACAAGTTAATTGGACTTCAATTTCAAACTACATTGACCAAACACTTTATCCCGAGCCGGACAAACGAACGGACGGACAGACCAGAAAACATGATATCGACTATATATCGTAGGTACATTAGGGCATACACACAATTACCAGTAATGAGTTGTCCATGTATCACTGGTATTAAGGAGATAATCGTAACTGGAATTACGACTATCCCAATATGGCGACGGCATATTTTAGTCAAATTTTTACAGTCATTTTTTCTCAAATGTAACATGTTTTTGCCAATAGTTATTCAGCTGCAAGGTTTTTCTATACCATTACATCATATTTGAATCGTAACTGTGCACTGGAATTGTCTGTAAAGCCCTTTAAAAATTGCCTTTGAAAAATTCGGGATGATAATCGTATCTCTATGTCATTTTTCGTCTTTGATAATCGTAATTTCTTTATCGGATAATATTTACTGAAGTATTATAAATGTGTCTTTCAGCATTTCAAAGGTATTTTGTGTGTAAAAAATACAAATGTCGAGTTTAACAATGACATTAATGCATTACCAGGTTGTACTAAAAAATGCCTCTAAAAAATGTTTTTCAAAGGTTGTAAAAATTACCACCAGTAACGCAAGTCTTAGATAGCAACTCATATTGTTCGGCATTTTTGCTCTCTTTCTAATAAATCCAACATCAAGTAAATCCCTCATAAGTAAGTTTACTTTTTCACTTTGTTTCATTGGTAATACAATGTAGGAGTGTACGTTTATGATGTATCACTATAAAAAAAAGTATATCCTGTTACCTGTTTGTCTATCCTGTTAACGATATCAGTATTGCACCTGCAAATGCTTTATTGGGAAGGTTACGACGTGTAAAAAAAAGTTACGACGTTTCTGTGTACAGTTGTCTATCATGTTACTGTAACCATAGCAACCACCGTAACATGATAGACAATTGTTTTTCATTTTTGAATAATGTTATATGAAATAACTACTCTATTTGATGAAGTGATTATGGTTTTCTGTTTTGAATTTGGTTTCCAACACATTATTGCACTTTTTACAGGTATACTGGTGGTGTAATTTATCAAAGTTGTTGGTAACAGCATAAACATGAAAAAAGTTCACTTTTTCACTGAACGTCTGGAAATTTCTTTTCTCTACACTGCCGTTCAAGAAACGTGGCGTTTGAAATGTAAAGGTTACTTCGCACTTTTGAAATCAACATTGACTGATTCAATATTCATAGGGAAAACAATTTAACGGCTGATTTAAGTAGCGGTAATAGGATGGACATGAACTTCATGTAAGCTGATTGAATTAAGTTTGTAGATAATATGTTACATACAATGATAAAGAAGCTACGATTTTTTTTTACCTTATTTTGTTTGATAATAAAAACAGTACTATAAATATAATTGGTGTGTTGCTCTCCGTTGTAGTTTGTATCCCGGATTTGTTTTCTTTTAATCGATTTATGACTTTTGAACAGCGGTATATATAAAAAAAGAAGATGTGGTATAATTGACTGACTATGTGGTATGTGCTTTGCTCATGGTTAAAGGCCGTACTGTGACCTAAAATTGATAATTTCTGTGTCATTTTGCTCTCTTGTGGAAAGTTGTCTAATTGTCAATTATACGGCTATTGGTACTTTACGGAACGGAACGGAACGGAACGGAACGGAACGGAACAGAATTTCATTTAAGGTATCCAAAGGGGGCATTTATCAAAATTTCGAAAAATCTTTAAAACAAAACAAACTTTAAAATTTCTGTGTTTTACGGTTTTCCATATACAAATAACACAAATGTATACTTAATCTCATATTCACAGGTGAAATGTGCAATAATGTATAACATCGGGAACTATTCTGTAAATGAATATGTCGGATTGTCCTGATAAATTATCATGAAATTAACGCATTTGCAAGTCATGCATTATGATATATAGACTGACCTCACGTCGTCCTTTCCGACGATGATTAAACATTGGTTCTGATTTTAACTTTTTGAATTTATTATTCCGTTCCGTTCCGTTCTGCAAAGTACCAATTGCTCTGAGGAATTGGTATTTAACGGAATCGAACGGAAACAGACATCTTTAATGTAATTAAAGCAGTATGATAAAAAAAAATTGTCTGACACCTCTTTTTGCATAAGTGGTATGTGTTTTAGATAGCATTTTCGACTTGATCAATAATAAAAAAATTAACACAAAGGCAGGTTACACAACTTGAAAAGTCTTTCTCCTTCCATCGGTAATTATATTTTAAAAAAGAGGCCTACAACAGCCCGTTCCGACGATGATTAGAGACAGTGATCAAGTTGAATCTGATTTAAACTTTTTAATTTATTATTCCGTTCCGTTCCGTTCCGTTCCGCAAAGTACCAATTGCTCTGAGGAATTGGTATTTAACGGAATCGAACGGAAACAGACATTTATGAGGGTATGGATGTCTGTTATTCTGTAAACATTTAATTTTCACCCCATTTTTCTCTAACCTTTAAAAAATTAACCCCTTTTTTCTCTAAACTTCCAAAAATTAACCCTTTTATTCTCTAATCTTCTATTTTTTGGCTCATTATTCTCTAATCTTCATTTTTTAAGGGCATTATTCTTTAATCATTTAACCCCATCCAAACCCTCATTTATAATTTAATAATTACATTAGATGTATGTTTCATTATAATACGTTATTCTGATTGGCTAATTTCACATCACATGTTATTCCGTAAGCAATTGCATGAGACAATAACATTTCATTCATGATGACACGAGGTCCCACAATAAAGTGCACAGGTGAATTTAAAAATTAAACTTCATGAAAATCGTGTTTTTATAATCCTAGCTAAAAAATGTAATTATAAGTATTGAATGCTTCTTTTTGTAACTTTATAGGGTTGTAAAAGCGTTGACCGTGCGTACATTTATAGAATGAAGCGCTTCCGCGCTTCATACAAAATGTACTTCGGTCAACGCTTTTACACCCCAATAAATTTACAAAAAGAAGCATTCAATTCTTAAATAAAAGCAGTATGATAAAAAAAAAGGTGTCTGGCACCCCTTTTTGCACGAGAAATAAGTGTTTTAGATATCATTCCCGACCTGATAAATAATTAAGAATTTAAAACAAAGGCAGCTTAGACAAAAAGTCTTACTCCTTCCATTGGTAATTATATTTTTTAAAAGAGGCCTTCCACCTCTCGTGCAGACGAGGATTAGAAACAGTTATCAAGTTGAATCTGATTTAAACTTTTTAATTTATTATTCCGTTCCGTTCCGTTCCGCAAAGTACCAATTGCTCTGAGGAATTGGTTATTTAACGGAATCGAACGGAAACAGACATTTATGAGGGTATGGATGGGGTGGGGGGGGGGGGGGTGTCTGTTATTCTGCAAACATTTAATTTTCACCCCATTTTTCTCTAATCTTTAAAAAATTAACCCCTTTTTTATCTAAACTTCCAAAAATTAACCCTTTTATTCTCTAATCTTCTATTTTTTGGCTCATTATTCTCTAATCTTCATTTTTTAAGGGCATTATTCTTTAATCATTTAACCCCATCCAAACCCTCATTTATAATGTAATAAAAGCAGTATGATAAAAAAAAATGTGTCTGGCACCCCTTTTTGCACGAGAAATAAGTGTTTTAGATAGCATTCCCGACCTGATAAATAATTAAGAATTTAAAACAAAGGCAGCTTAGACAAAAAGTCTTACTCCTTCCATTGGTAATTATATTTTTTAAAAGAGGCCTTCCTCCTCTCGTGCAGACGAGGATTAGAAACAGTTATCAAGTTGAATCTGATTTAAACTTTTTAATTTATTATTCCGTTCCGTTCCGTTCCGCAAAGTACCAATTGCTCTGAGGAATTGGTATTTAACGGAATCGAACGGAACCAGACATTTATAATGTAATAAAAGCAGTATGAAAAAAGAACATGTGTCTGACACCCCTTTTTGCAGAAGAAATAAGTGTTTTAGATAGCATTCCCGACCAGATAAATAATTAAGAATTTAAAACAAAGGCAGCTTAGACAAAAAGTCTTACTCCTTCCATTGGTAATTATATTTTTTAAAAGAGGCCTTCCATCTCTCGTGCCGACGAGGATTAGAAACAGTAATCAAGTTGAATCTGATTTAAACTTTTTAATTTATTATTCCGTTCCGTTCCGTTCCGCAAAGTACCAATTGCTCTGAGGAATTGGTATTTAACGGAATCGAACGGAACCAGACATTTATAATGTAATAAAAGCAGTATGATAAAAAAAATGTGTCTGACACCCCTTTTTGCAGAAGAAATAAGTGTTTTAGATAGCATTCCCGACCAGATAAATAATTAAGAATTTAAAACAAAGGCAGCTTAGACAAAAAGTCTTACTCCTTCCATTGGTAATTATATTTTTTAAAAGAGGCCTTCCACCTCTCGTGCCGACGAGGATTAGAAACAGTAATCAAGTTGAATTTGATTTAAACTTTTTAATTTATTATTCCGTTCCGTTCCGTTCCGCAAAGTACCAATTGCTCTGAGGAATTGGTATTTAACGGAATCGAACGGAACCAGACATTTATAATGTAAATAAAAGCAGTATGATAAAAAAAAATGTGTCTGACACCCCTTTTTGCAGAAGAAATAAGTGTTTTAGATAGCATTCCCGACCAGATAAATAATTAAGAATTTAAAACAAAGGCAGCTTAGACAAAAAGTCTTACTCCTTCCATTGGTAATTATATTTTTTAAAAGAGGCCTTCCACCTCTCGTGCCGACGAGGATTATTATTTAACGGAATCGAACGGAAACAGACATCTATAATGTAATAAAAACCTGTTCTTTATATTCCCTATAAATTTTCTATTTGTAGACTGGCTACGGATTTATATTGCTCTTATGGGACCCGAGATTAAGGGGGCCAATTTGGGGGGGGGGGGGGGGGGCTTGAAAAAATATATTTGTTTTTTATTTCAAGTCCGATTTTGATGAGTTTTTTTACATTAAATTCCTGATAAAAAGCCATGCCTGCCGGGCATTTTTCACATTGCACGTTCCGCAAAGTACCAATTGGTCTGAGGAATTGGTATTTAACGGAATCGAACGGAAACAGACATCTACAAATGTAATAAAATCAGTATGATAAAAAAAGGCTGACACTTCTTTTTTTGAATGAGTGGTTATTGTTTTAGATAGCATTCTCGACCTGATCATTAATAAATAATTTAACACAAATGCAGGTTACCCAAAATCCATCCATTCCTTATTATATTTTAAAATTTTCGGGAAAAAAAATGATGAAATGGGCAAAAAAAAGTTGTCGTTAATTATTAAAGTTCGGAATGAGTTGCTACATTTGTATGTCTAAAGTAATGTTGATCCTCTTGGAATTCATTTGAATGTAAGTTTTAAATTGTGCTAATGAATATCATGCATGTGTATTTAAGTTAAAAAAAAAATGAAAAAAATGTCTTGAATAAAAACAAAGCTCTCGTCAATTATACCCGACGTCATTACAGTGTTTACAAAAGAAAATATCAAAATCAACCTTTTATTAAATTAGAAGTCCGCAACTTTGACAATATACAGTGCGAATGACATAAGCTTTTTATGTAGAAATACAAGTGTACTTAAACTATGACAGTGTCAATTTTTTAATTACTGTAACGGTTATTGGGTTCGGGATTGTGTACTTGTTTTTAAGTTGTTCGTTCTATAAATAAAGTTTGAGTACTGCAGACGTCTTTTTGTCACAGCCAAGCTTTTTGTAGATCTCTGCTATTTGTGGTGCCAAATAGGACCCACGTTGCTTGAGAAATGTGTCAGGCATCACACTGGTGTCAGAAGTGTCGACTATTGTGAATTTATTCGACTGAGAAGTTTGGAAATTCATCGGAAAGTTGCCAGTTTGGAAAACCACGTGAGTCGACGATTGGGCGATCCAGAAGCGGATCCCCGTCAATCACAACCCAAACATAATTATTCCGGTGAGTTCGTATGATTTTTATACTTTAAATACTGAAAATTGTTTTAATTTTACAAAAAATTTAGCTGACGAAAATTTGCATTTGAAAAAAAATAATTCCGGTGGCTCCGACCTCGTCACCAAATTACCGGACATACAAAAACATTTTAATTTTTTAATTTTTATTTTATTTTAGTCAAGATTTGCATTTTGTATCATAATAATTTGCATATTTTTAGACTGTTTCATGTATTACGTGTTTTTTAAGTATTACAGATCGAATTTAGAAAATAAAGGACTTATGAGTGAAACTGATCTACACAACTATCTCAGGTCTATTCCACTCGTCATCACACAACAGACAAAATATTAATTTTCACCTGCTAAGAGACGGGCTTCATCCTAAAAGAATATGGGCACAAAAGTGGTTTAGAAGATTACCACTTGACATATGCCAAGAGTATTGGTTAGATAGGGAATCATTTTCAGTACACGTCGATCCACAGGATTGAAAATTACAATCTTTTATAAATTGCAATTTAATAATAAACATGAATGACGATACAGTAGCAGAGACGGGTTCTGATCGAAAAGTCAGCGAAGATTCCCCGCCAAATGGTGATCAGTTGGGCATAAAAATGCTTAACGTGTTAGAAAGAATGGGGAACGACATGGGAACCTTGGCTGACACCATGACATATGTTTAGAAAACATGATGAGGTTTCTGCCAATACAATGCAGCTACTCTACCAACAAAGTAGAAGTATAAAAGAATTGAACAATACGTTTTTGCAGAACCGGGAGACATCGAAATCCGACATTAAGAGCACAGGAACTAATACTTCCGGTTACACAGTTGACGATTTTTCTGGGTCTTATATTTGTCCAAAGTATGGATTATATGATGGAAATAATGAACACCTAGACCCTAAGTTAGGCGAAAACAAACCAGTTGACAGTTTTCAGGTTGGCCAAGAGAACAGTCACAGACAATCTTTGTTCGGTCAAGATAGCAAGCCGAAATCGGATTTACAGTTCGGTCGTGGGAACAGTCCCAGACCACCTTCATTTAGTTTAGATAATCAACCAATAGGATATTTGCAGTTCGGTCGAGGGAACAGTCCCAGGCCATCGTCCCAGAATACAGACGATGACATACATACCGGAAGTTTGCAGTTTGGTCGCGGGAACAGTCCCAGACCAAATGCAAATTCACACACACCATTGTCATCAACACAAAGGGATACAACAACACAGAATTTAGATGATGACAGACAGAACGGGAGTTTGCAGTTTGGTCGCGGGAACAGTCCCAGACCAAATGCTAATTCACACACACCATTGTCATCAACACCAAGGGATACCACAACACTCCCCCCTTTTAAACCGTTGTTAAGCACTATAGAAAGATGGGAGTCTAGGTCGAGTTCTATGAACACAAATAATAGACAAGATTTGATAAGAAACATACAACCTTCGTTTTCTAGTGATATTGAAGCTATGCACAGTAGTAACAATACACAGCAGACAAGACAAAAAGTACCAAAGAGTGACGTTCCCCACCAAAAACTTCCAACATTCGACGGGAAGGATGATTATGAGGGGTTTATTATCCCATTCAACAGGGCAGCTAGGAGAAACGAATGGACAGAGGAGGAAAAGTTAGATAGGTACATTGAATGCCTGCGAGGACAGGCGATTAAATTTATGACCGCAATTCCTCGACAGGAAAGAGATAGTTTTGAATCCATTCGCGTCACATGGAAAACAGGTTCAATCGAAAAGAGCCCCCATCCACTGCACGAAAAAAACTATCTGATTTAAGACAACACAATGAAAAGAATGAAGAGTTTGCTGAAGTAAGACGATTAGTCTCAAGAGCATACCCAACAAGTAGTATCGAGTTACAAGAGGAACTTGCAGCGGAACACTTTTTGAAGGGCCACAAGAACGCCAAAATAGCATATGAAGCTTTAAACCACCAACCTAAGACTGTATCTTCAGCACTAGATATTGTTGTACAACTACAACACAATTATCATGCTACGTTGGGCAGGGATGTTGATTATAATACAAAACAAAGGACCAGACGCGTTACGTGGAAAGATGAAGAGGAAAACAGTACTGACCAATATGAAGGGATGGACAGCGTTAGGCAGTTGGTAAATTCATTTCGGAAACCAGATAATTAAACATTACAGAATGAAATCAAAGCACTAAGAGATCTTTTAGAAAGGGCCATGCTGCATGATTCAAAACCAGCTACCTTGACAGCACAGTCAACGGGATGTTATTTTTGTGGCGATATAAGCCATTTCAAACGTGATTGTCCAAAAATATCACGATCCCCCAGCCCTATGAGAAGACAAGATACTGGTGCTGATTGTGAAAGGAGATATATTATCAAATTGGCAGAGGACAATATTTACTCATTCCAATTCAAGTCAATGGCAATAAGGTCGATGCTATTGTTGATACAGGAGCAGATGTAACGGTACTTTCAAGATCCTTTGCAAATTGTATTGGTTTGAGCGGTACTACCGGTATAAAAGCTTGCTTATTGAATGCAGAAAATGGGAAAGAAATGGAGGCTGACATGAATATTGTTGCAAAGCTTCAACTGGGTAAAAAGGAGATAATTTGGAAAGTATGTATTGCCCCCATAAGAGATGATATTTTGATTGGAATAGACTTACGGAAAGAAGTAGATGGTATCATAATGGCCAAACAAGGTGATCTGCTGATAAATAATGAGCTGATACCAGGACGGTATCGAAAAGAAAATGATTGCCAAATATCAAGAGTGACGGCTGAAATGGAACCCACTTTAGATACTTTAAAGCCCATGTACGAGACAGATGTATATGGAGGAGTTTAAAGTCTAAAAGAAAGTATTGTTGATGTTTTAGACCCAGCTTCCTTACAAGACAATAACAACACTGGGTCGGTTTTAGTGGAAACTCGCCTACAGGATAATCTTGAAAAAGATAATGTTTCAGACATGGACGAGGTAAGTGCGATTGGTTCAAATGTGCCACATGAGCCGAGGACACAGGCTCCAGACTCAGGTGGGTTTGAGAACAAGAATATTAAGCTATCGCAAGAATTTGTTGTCGAAATTTCAGATGCTTATGATGCGGCTAACGACGATAAATCTGATAGTTCAAAGAAAGAGAATTCACTATTTGAAGACTATATCATATGTTCATTAGAACAGACGATACAAAGTTTAGATTCGGGCAAGAATTCAACCAAACAAGATGATGAATCAGAACAGAAGGAGATTATATCACGTGATTCGGGGACACTGAGTCCAGTCTCAAGTGGAAGTTAGACCCATGCAAACGTAACCAAGAAGATAGGGTCTCTCAATGATGCCTTAATCCAAAGATTTCACCCAAGATGGATGACAGTTCAGATTCCAGTGAGTCGAGGACACAGGCTCCAGACTTACCTGGGAATCATCAGATGACAAAAGAAAAGCACCCACCTAAAATCAGTCGATATGGACGCAAAATAAACCAACCCTTACGTTTCAAAGATTGACAAAAACATTTGTGCAAAAAAATAAGAGATATTCTTATTGAGAACTGTCTGTTTATAAAGAAAAGGGGGGGTAGTGTAACGGTTATTTGGTTCGGGATTGTGTACTTGTTTTTATGTTGTTCGTTCTATAAATAAAGTTTGAGTACTGCAGACGTCTCTTTGTCACAGCCAAGCTTTTTGTAGATCTCTGCTATTTTTGGTGCCAAATAGGACCCACGTTGCTTGAGAAGTGTTTCAGGCATCACATTACATTGTGTTAAACTCGCACGTCAATCTTTTGTCTGTCAAGTTTTGATCACTGTTTCTAATCATCTTCGGAAGGCCCCTTTTTTAATTTATAATTACCAATGGAAGTAGAAAGACCTTTTGTCTAACCTGTCTTTGTGTTATTTTTTATACGTCTGTCAATTTTGACGGGACGTATTATGGTATACAAATGTTCAGTGTCCGTCCGTCCGTCCGTCCGCCCGCCGTCTGTCCGTCTGTCCGGTGTAAACATGTCGCACCGTACCTTGAGAACGACTTATCCAAATTTCATGAAACTTAACATAGTTGTTTCTTATGATGGTCAAATGATCTGTATACTTTTTTGTGAAAATAAGATTACAACTTTTTGAGTTACGGCACTTTGTAACTAAAACAGGGGTGTGTTTTTTAACATGTCGCACCGTATCTCAAAAACGATTCTTGATTATGGCTTAAACTTTAAATACTTCTTAGTTATATTAATCTTAATATCTGTATACTTTTTGGTGATGATTCAAAATTTAATTTTTGAGTTATTGAGTATTTTGTAAAAAAGGGGGAGGTTTTTTTACATGTCGCACCATATCTCAAAAACGATTTATGATTATTACTTAAAACTTTACACATGTCTTTGTTATATTAATCTTAAGATCTGTATGCGTTTTTGGTGATGATTCAAAATTTCATTTTTGAGTTATTGAGTATTTGTTAAAAAAAAAAAAGGGGGGGGGGTTACATGTCGCACCATATCTCAAAAACGATTTAGGATTATTGCTTAAAACTTTACACATGTCTTTGTTATATTAATCTTAAGATCTGTATACGTTTTAGTGATGATTCAAAATTTCATTTTTGAGTTATTGAGTATTTTGTAAAAAAAAAAAAGGGGGGTGTACATGTCGCACCATATCTCAAAAACGATTTATGATTATTGCTTAAAACTTTACACACTTCTTTGTTATATTAATCTAAAGATCTGTATACTTTTTGGTGATGATTCATTTTTATATTTTCGAGTTATTGAGTTTTTTGTAAAAAAAGAGTTTTTTTTTCACATGTTGCGCTGTATCTCTATTGCTTAAAACTTAACAGACTAATGTTGCGTCGGGTTTCCAAATACATTTTGTACAATCTTCCTATTGAGCGGGAATAAGGAAGGAGTCAGGATATACTAAGCATGACATCCTGTACAACCCTGTGTTATTCAAAAAAGATTTATGTTTTTTCACAAGACGACGGGCGTATCATGCGCTCATGGCGCAGCTGTTTATTTAAATATTGATCAAGTTGAAATGCTATCTAAAACACTTACCTCTCATTCAAAAAAGAATGGTCTGACTTGTTTTTATCATACTGCTTTTATTACATTATAAATGTCTGGTTCCGTTCGATTCCGTTAAATACCAATTCCTCAGAGCAATTGGTACTTTGCGGAACGGAACGGAACGGAATAATAAATTAAAAAGTTTAAATCAGATTCAACTTGATCACTGTTTCTAATCCTCGTCGGAACGAGAGATGGAAGGCCTCTTTTAAAAAACATAATTACCAATGGAAGAAGTAAGACTTTTTGTCTATCCGGCCTTTGTGTTAAATTCTTAATTATTTATCTGGTCGGGAATGCTATCTAAAACACTTATTTCTTCTGCAAAAAGGGGTGTCAGACACATTTTTTTTTATCATACTGCTTTTATTACATTATAAATGTCTGGTTCCGTTCGATTCCGTTAAATACCAATTCCTCAGAGCAATTGGTACTTTGCGGAACGGAACGGAACGGAATAATAAATTAAAAAGTTTAAATCAGATTCAACTTGATTACTGTTTCTAATCCTCGTCGGCACGAGAGATTGAAGGCCTCTTTTAAAAAATATAATTACCAATGGAAGGAGTAAGACTTTTTGTCTAAGCTGCCTTTGTTTTAAATTCTTAATTATTTATCTGGTCGGGAATGCTATCTAAAACACTTATTTCTTCTGCAAAAAGGGGTGTCAGACACATTTTTTTTTATCATACTGCTTTTATTACATTATAAATGTCTGGTTCCGTTCGATTCCGTTAAATACCAATTCCTCAGAGCAATTGGTACTTTGCGGAACGGAACGGAACGGAATAATAAATTAAAAAGTTTAAATCAGATTCAACTAGATTACTGTTTCTAATCCTCGTCGGCACGAGAGGTGGAAGGCCTCTTTTAAAAAATATAATTACCAATGGAAGGAGTAAGACTTTTTGTCTAAGCTGCCTTTGTTTTAAATTCTTAATTATTTATCTGGTCGGGAATGCTATCTAAAACACTTATTTCTTTTGCAAAAAGGGGTGTCAGACACATTTTTTTTTATCATACTGCTTTTATTACATTATAAATGTCTGGTTCCGTTCGATTCCGTTAAATACCAATTCCTCAGAGCAATTGGTACTTTGCGGAACGGAACGGAACGGAATAATAAATTAAAAAGTTTAAATCAGATTCAACTTGATTACTGTTTCTAATCCTCGTCGGCACGAGAGGTGGAAGGCCTCTTTTAAAAAATATAATTACCAATGGAAGGAGTAAGACTTTTTGTCTAAGCTGCCTTTGTTTTAAATTCTTAATTATTTATCTGGTCGGGAATGCTATCTAAAACACTTATTTCTTCTGCAAAAAGGGGTGTCAGACACATTTTTTTTTATCATACTGCTTTTATTACATTATAAATGTCTGGTTCCGTTCGATTCCGTTAAATACCAATTCCTCAGAGCAATTGGTACTTTGCGGAACGGAACGGAACGGAATAATAAATTAAAAAGTTTAAATCAGATTCAACTTGATTACTGTTTCTAATCCTCGTCGGCACGAGAGGTGGAAGGCCTCTTTTAAAAAATATAATTACCAATGGAAGGAGTAAGACTTTTTGTCTAAGCTGCCTTTGTTTTAAATTCTTAATTATTTATCTGGTCGGGAATGCTATCTAAAACACTTATTTCTTCTGCAAAAAGGGGTGTCAGACACATTTTTTTTTATCATACTGCTTTTATTACATTATAAATGTCTGGTTCCGTTCGATTCCGTTAAATACCAATTCCTCAGAGCAATTGGTACTTTGCGGAACGGAACGGAACGGAATAATAAATTAAAAAGTTTAAATCAGATTCAACTTGATTACTGTTTCTAATCCTCGTCGGCACGAGAGGTGGAAGGCCTCTTTTAAAAAATATAATTACCAATGGAAGGAGTAAGACTTTTTGTCTAAGCTGCCTTTGTTTTAAATTCTTAATTATTTATCTGGTCGGGAATGCTATCTAAAACACTTATTTCTTTTGCAAAAAGGGGTGTCAGACACATTTTTTTTTATCATACTGCTTTTATTACATTATAAATGTCTGGTTCCGTTCGATTCCGTTAAATACCAATTCCTCAGAGCAATTGGTACTTTGCGGAACGGAACGGAACGGAATAATAAATTAAAAAGTTTAAATCAGATTCAACTTGATTACTGTTTCTAATCCTCGTCGGCACGAGAGGTGGAAGGCCTCTTTTAAAAAATATAATTACCAATGGAAGGAGTAAGACTTTTTGTCATACTGCTTTTATTACATTATAAATGTCTGGTTCCGTTCGATTCCGTTAAATACCAATTCCTCAGAGCAATTGGTACTTTGCGGAACGGAACGGAACGGAATAATAAATTAAAAAGTTTAAATCAGATTCAACTTGATTACTGTTTCTAATCTCTTTTAAAAAATATAATTACCAATGGAAGGAGTAAGACTTTTTGTCTAAGCTGCCTTTTGTTTTAAATTCTTAATTATTTATCTGGTCGGGAATGCTATCTAAAACACTTATTTCTTCTGCAAAAAGGGGTGTCAGACACATTTTTTTTTTATCATACTGCTTTTATTACATTATAAATGTCTGGTTCCGTTCGATTCCGTTAAATACCAATTCCTCATATCCAACTAAGTTAGACATCACGTGACTTTTGTGACGTATAATGGCCGCCATTTTGTATTATATTTCCCGATATAAAATGCATATATGCTTCAATAAAGTTTAATTTTCTCATAAACCTGATCCGTTTTCTTACTTTTGCAAATCAATCCTTGATATTCAAACATATTTCTATCAAACAATGTTGGTCCTAACAGTTTAATTTTTGATTAAATTCGGTCAAATCGGAATCGCAAAACATTCACTTTTTCTCGTCATTTCTCCGTTGACTCAATGCTAAATTACCGATACCCAGGTCTACTTTTACATCAAATAAAGAAATTCTGTAAATAAAACACAAACTTTGCAAATCGATTAAGTATATTCAAACATATAGCTGGCGAAGAATACTACTTAAAACAGTTTAATTTCAGGGCAAATTCGGTCAAACATCGATTTAAAAAAGGGAATTTTCCGAGATTTTTCAAAATGGCGGCTGATGTATCATATGGGAATGTTGCATCAAATCAATGATTTCTATAGTAAGACTTTTAGATTATATTTAATTTTTCATAAAGAATCTCTGATGTTTCTGTTATTTTCCTTTAGTGATATTTCGATATCATTGATTTCAAAATTTCTAAATAAAAAAAAATATTTTTTAAGTGTGACACGGGAACATTTATTTTGATAGATATTCATCCAGGAGATACTGTTACCAGAAAATAGTTTACAATATCAATAATAAAAAAAATTCTCTTCTTTTTTTAAAGGTGTTTTTCAAGTTTTCTGTATGTTTTATCTTACTTTAGAAATATATTTATACATTCCTTTTAGAACCAAAAAAAATGTTTTTATCCTAAGAGAAAAAAAATCAATGTCCAATTATAATAGATAAATATTCTATACCTTTAAAATTTCATTCCTTGACCGAACAGGTGAAATCTAACTAGGGTTATAATGTTACATCATAATATATTGTCAGGTAGACGTGCAACCCAAAAGCAACCAGGTGACATTTAACATCCTGTCAGTGTGTATACATGTATTACCAGAGTTTAAATTTTGTGATATACAAAAGTTTTCATAAAAGTACAAATAAATATCTTCTCCTTTCCGTGTCAAATCAGAAGAAGTATGTTTCATAATAAACTTTAGGAAAATATGAATATTATGAAAATTTCTTTAAAAACTATTTTTTGCTTAAAAGGCATTCAAATATTTATATGTTTCTATAATTATTTCAAAGAAATATTCTGATTCAAATTTTAATATAAATGAATTTCGATCATTGAATATGAATTTATTGTTATTTATTTTTTAATTCAATATTTAAAGCTGAATCCAGAGAATGAATCGATATTAAGTTTAAATTGTGTAAAAAAAAGAGAGTTTTTTGTATACATTCCAACAGAGACGTATATTAATACGATTGGTCTGGTTTTAACAATAATTATTGTATACCCGATAATATCTATCGACAGAGTTATCGGTCCTGAATAGGACTGATATAGTTGGGTATGCAGAGCAATTGGTACTTTGCGGAACGGAACGGAACGGAATAATAAATTAAAAAGTTTAAATCAGATTCAACTTGATTACTGTTTCTAATCCTCGTCGGCACGAGAGGTGGAAGGCCTCTTTTAAAAAATATAATTACCAATGGAAGGAGTAAGACTTTTTGTCTAAGCTGCCTTTGTTTTAAATTCTTAATTATTTATCTGGTCGGGAATGCTATCTAAAACACTTATTTCTTCTGCAAAAAGGGGTGTCAGACACATTTTTTTATATCATACTGCTATTATTACATTATAAATGTCTGGTTCCGTTCGATTCCGTTAAATACCAATTCCTCAGAGCAATTGGTACTTTGCGGAACGGAACGGAACGGAATAATAAATTAAAAAGTTTAAATCAGATTCAACTTGATTACTGTTTCTAATCCTCGTCGGCACGAGAGGTGGAAGGCCTCTTTTAAAAAATATAATTACCAATGGAAGGAGTAAGACTTTTTGTCTAAGCTGCCTTTGTTTTAAATTCTTAATTATTTATCTGGTCGGGAATGCTATCTAAAACACTTATTTCTTCTGCAAAAAGGGGTGTCAGACACATTTTCTTTTTTCATACTGCTTTTATTACATTATAAATGTCTGGTTCCGTTCGATTCCGTTAAATACCAATTCCTCAGAGCAATTGGTACTTTGCGGAACGGAACGGAACGGAATAATAAATTAAAAAGTTTAAATCAGATTCAACTTGATAACTGTTTCTAATCCTAGTCGGCACGAGAGGTGGAAGGCCTCTTTTAAAAAATATAATTACCAATGGAAGGAGTAAGACTTTTTGTCTAAGCTGCCTTTGTTTTAAATTCTTAATTATTTATCAGGTCGGGAATGATATCTAAAACACTTATTTCTCGTGCAAAAAGGGGTGCCAGACACATTTTTTTTTATCATACTGCTTTTATTACATTATAAATGAGGGTTTGGATGGGGTTAACTGATTAAAGAATAATGCCCTTAAAAAATGAAGATTAGAGAATAATGAGCCAAAAAATAGAAGATTAGAGAATAAAAGGGTTAATTTTTGGAAGTTTAGAGAAAAAAGGGGTTATTTTTTTAAAGATTATAGAGAAAAATGGGGTGAAAATTAAATGTTTACAGAATAACAGACCCCCCCCCCCCCCCCCCCATCCATACCCTCATAAATGTCTGTTTCCGTTCGATTCCGTTAAATACCAATTCCTCAGAGCAATTGGTACTTTGCGGAACGGAACGGAACGGAACGGAATAATAAATTAAAAAGTTTAAATCAGATTCAACTTGATCACTGTCTCTAATCATCGTCGGAACTGGCTGTTGTAGGCCTCTTTTTTAAAATATAATTACCGATGGAAGGAGAAAGACTTTTTGTGTAACCTGCCTTTGTGTTAATTTTTTTATTATTGATCAAGTCGAAAATGCTATCTAAAACACATACCACTTATGCAAAAAGAGGTGTCAGACAATTTTTTTTTATCATACTGCTTTGATTACATTAAAGATGTCTGTTTCCGTTCGATTCCGTTAAATACCAATTCCTCAGAGCAATTGGTACTTTGCGGAACGGAACGGAACGGAATAATAAATTTAAAAAGTTAAAATCAGAACCAATGTTTAATCATCGTCGGAAAGGACGACGTGAGGTCAGTCTATATATCATAATGCATGACTTGCAAATGCGTTAATTTCATGATAATTTATCAGGACAATCCGACATATTCATTTACAGAATAGTTCCCGATGTTATACATTATTGCACATTTCACCTGTGAAGATGAGATTAAGTATACATTTGTGTTATTTGTATATGGAAAACCGTAAAACACAGAAATTTTAAAGTTTGTTTTGTTTTAAAGATTTTTTGAAATTTTGATAAATGCCCCCTTTGGATACCTTAAATGAAATTCTGTTCCGTTCCGTTCCGTTCCGTTCCGTTCCGTAAAGTACCAATAGCCAATTATACCACACTTTTTTTATATATATATAAGGCTGTTGAAAAGTCATAAATCCGAGATACAAACTACAACGAAGAGAAACACACCAACTAATAATACCTATAGCCAGGATGTGAAGAACATCTGATTGATTTGAGGGTCATGAAGTCAAGTTAAAGTGGCAACAAAATTACTAGATAATGAAATCATCATACTAGTACTAGGTTCTAGAATTCAGTAAAAGTACGCCAGACACGCGTTTCATCTACAAAACACTCATCAGTACAGCTTAAATCAAAGAAGAACAAAAGCCAAATAAAATTCGAAGTGGAAGAGCAATGTGAGCCCTAAATTCCGAAAGTTAAATAAGAGCAAAGCATTTCTCTTCTAGAAAATATTACCTTTTAGTCAAATGTTTATCCATTAATTAGCCCTAATGAAAGGCTCATAGAAAAGAAAAACGATCGATTACGATTTTGAAATTAGAAGGTCATCGTCTCAATGCCATTTAAAATCCAAATAACCTTAATCAAACTTATACTAAATTCTCCCGACATAGTTTGATTGTTAGAATCCAATGTCACAATTTCTGTCATTGATGATAATTTAGATAATTTATACATCTTTGGACATACAGCCAATTATAGACATACCATGACAAACTGGTTTTCGTAAAGACTACAATTGTTTTTGATTTCTATCAGGAATTTCTTTGAAAATATACGCATATCCTTATTTATATCAGGTATGTTTTGTCAAACATTTACAATTTTATTTGATGATTTATTAGATGAAGGGTTGTAAAATGTACTTGTCCGTCTTGCAGGTATCGTCTGACAATGACCTCGTATTAGTGTTCATTGGTAATTATTAAGTTTCATGGTTTCAGTTTATAGACCAGAAAGGAAATGCACTCTCTGTACTTTAAATACAATAGAAGACGAGTTTCATTTCATTTTACAGTGTGATTGTTATAATGCAACTAGGAGACAGTATATTAAGCCATATTATTATAAGCGTCCGTCGTCATTTAAGCTTATACAGTTGTTGAGCACAGAAAATGTGAAAGACATATGTAACCTTTGTAAATTTCTTTTCCATTCATTTAAACGTAGAACAGACGTTTAAAATGTTATAACTTACCAATACTTAATATAGATTATTATTCTTCTCGGATGTATTCATTTATCAGTTATGTACAATGTATGTTTTATGTATTTATTTATGATATATTGTATTTGCATATATATTATATTTGTACTGATGAACATCATTTGCTCAAAGTAATAAAGAATTGAATATAAAAATGTATGTTGTTTTGTTTCACCACATTCCCAACAAAGATGGTCTAGCCCAAGTTATTCTTTATGTGCGATAATCTGTAATTAAGTGGTTGTCTGTGGTTTGTCGTATATCTGGTCACTGGTATTCTCATTTTTATCATGGTTAACTTTTACTGCCGAATATATGACATGTCTTCAAATTCATTTGTCTCAATTGTTATTAAACCTATAGACTGAGAGGTACCAATATTTTAACGACAAAAAAAAAGAAATTATGGCATTGTTAACCTAAATTATTGGTATGTATACTCTGTATTATTGTTAAATCAAATGTGATAATTTCAATTGTGTTATCCTAATTCCCATGTTTGCCGCAGTAACATCCCATCTCCCCATTATATTGCGTTTATATATAATGATGATAGTTGACCCATTATCTTTACCCACTATGGACTTTAATCATTTAACCATGTTCTGACATTATACTTGCTCCAATGTGGTTATAAGAAAGACAACTGGAATCGACATTGTTAACATTTTACAGTCGTCATGACGAATTAATTGACCATTACCATGTGTATGAGTATTAACTTAAAATGACACCTGCAATTCTAGTTTTTGATTTGATTTTAAGTATTTTTGTATAAATTAAAGGGCCAATGTGCCTTATATATGAGTATTTTGACGAAAAAGATAAACTGGAATGCGAACGAACTCGTGATTAATTATAGTTTTGCACAACATTTTTCTTCAAAAATGCAATCGTTAATTATGTGAAATTAAAAAACCAAAAAAATAATCACAATGTAACAACTAATGCTTTATCGAGTCATCACCACGTCTTTTATAATTTAAAAGTCATATTCCATGTAGCTGTACTCTGCAGAATCATCAACAACCAAGGGTTTCTCTCTATCTGGTTCATGAGTTAGATCGTAGTCACTCTCGTCTTTAATTCCTTTTCCTTGCATTGTGTCATCATAACTTTCATTCGGACTCTGATTTTGACTTAATCGATGATGGTCTGTGTGATCGTATGTTTCATCATAACCAGACTGTCTGGGTGTAAATGTTCTATTTTGTTCCTGATTTGTTGGTGACTTTCTTGGCTTGTTTACAGTAGCGTATATTACCTCTTTTCTTGAATCTATCGGCAGAGGACCTGCATTCGATCCTCGTTTTCGTAATCTATCAATTAAATGAAATAATACTAGATAATTACGTTATAACCTGAATAACTTTCAAAGACTGAAAAAAGGCATTTATAATATATGATATTCTATTGAAATAATGAAATAATGAAGTTATTAAAATTAAGCACTTGTTATTCCGTCAAATTCAATTCAACCGAGCTTTCTGAGTATTTGGTGATAACATACAAATGCAAATTTTCCAAAAGATGTGTTTTTTATCTGATCTCTTCACATTTGATAAATGTCCGCAAAAACAAAACATCTTATATCATTTGGGTTTTCTCTTACGATTCAGTGTGGTTACCTACCACAAGTGGTATGCATGATTTTTCTGAAATTACCATTTAACGTCAAGGGCGGTGGTGCTTTGGTGCATGGGATGAGGGGAATTTATTTTTTCTAAACAATTGTTCGTGTCAAGCAGATGACAAAAAAATTTACTCTTAATCCAAATTTGTCCCGTACCTTATAGTGTTAAATATTGATGTAAAATGGTTGCTTCTTGATGAATATATTTAGCACTTATGAAACTGGCATTTTAACAACAGGATGGCATTGGTTGTGCTATTGTTTTTGTCTTCTTTCATCATTTGATATTTGTTCTATAATTATTCAACTTTTTTTTTATGTTATATGTAAATCATATGTTATATGTAAATAATATGTAATTCGAATAATACAGACAAATAAGTGTACATGTACCTCATATAAAGAACGATGATCACGGCAGCAACTACAACTGTCAAAACTGATACGATTACCAGCAATGTTACCAGTAATTCTGTTACAAACAAATTGTTTAAAAGTTAAAATAAGTACAAAACTATTGTCATTTAATTTTTTTTTAACAAAAGATTGTTGTAAAATAAGGAATCCTCGTTTTTTATTTAAGAAATAATTCATGTCAGCCGTAAAATTGTTTTCATTTAACCATGGGTTGGGCATTTATATTCGATTATTTTACCCGGAGCGATAGGTGAACAGTCACATGGTGAATAACAAAATGTCCTCAAAGATATGCTATCGTATGCAATTATTTTTGTTGTCAAATTGTTTTCTATCTTTTTTTAAAGATTCTATTGAATATTTTTGTATTGGACATTTTATGGAATTTGCATTTGACAACATGTTAAAAGTATTACCATATGGAAATATGTATAGCTGTTAAAAACAGTTAAAAGCATACAACTTATAATCCAAATTGAGTTAAAATAATTAACTAAAACGTTTGTTCCCTAATTACATGTATCTTACCATGGCTATCGGCTTCAGTTTCTAAACATAAAGCAGGTAAACGTGTTTTACAAGGTCTAGGATATTGTATGATTTTACCATTCTGTTGTACTTGTACTGCTATGCACAATTCTGGATCTTTGAATACAGAAAAATCGTTGAAAAATAATTGTATTGCTCATTATAATAAGTGTATAAGTAAATATTTCTGTGTTCCGGATTATTATACTAGTAGTTGGTTTTGTAATTACATTAACGGTACAATGTAACAATTTTCCTGCACCAGATGCGCATTTCGACAATACATGTCTCTTCAGTGATGTTCGTGGCCAAACTATTTGAAATCCAAAGCTTATATAAAAGACGAAGAGCTATAATCAAAAAGGTCCAAAAAGTATAGCCAAATCTGTGAAAAGAATCAGGAGCCAATTTCACAAAACATCGTAAGTTTAAGTCTTTTAAAGTATTATACTTAAGACTTTCCTAAGTACAGTCCTAAGACAATTTCACAAAACATGTCGTAAGTTTTAATCCTACACTTAGGACCGCTCTTACGATTAAATCTTAAGTATTATCTTACGACCACTCTTAAGATATAAATACCGTAGCAACGTACTTTCGTTTCATCGAAGCATGCGCAGCGGTAACTTCCTATGTAAACAAAAACATTGACATCTGCTCGCGACTAGTAGACGAAACCACAAGACAAAAAATATGGAAGGAACAAAAAGAAAGCCTAACTGGTCAGAGAGTGAGCTGTTTGCACTCTCTGCCACAGTGAACACCAACATAGATATAATCAGAGGACAGTTCGGGCCTAGCCTGACTAGCCACGATAAAACCAGGACATGGACACAGGTTGCGGAAAGGTAAAATAGTTTAAACTGCAAGACTGGATTTGTTTTATTTAGATATTTTTTTTATAAAAATGTGAACTCAAAAGTATTTAAATATTAAAAAAAAATACAAATAAGTAAGTTCCAAACACAAAATATCCGTAAAGTGTTTGCCGATACCGTCATCGCATCCCAAAATACAATATTGTCTTCAATTATGACCCTCACTCAAAAAGATGAATCATATTACAGACAACAGGCAATATCGTTCTTTAAAAAGATAATAGAAATGTGGGCATTGGGAAGGAAATACTGCTAATGTGTATTTACAAAAATAATTTAAATATATTCACTCTCTTGGCTTCTCATTGCCCACATTTATCCGTTACATAACTGATAGAACATAAAGAATTGGTATCTTCAACGTTCAGATACAGATACATCATCTACATCATACCACGATCCATCAGCACATTGATGACTATACGTCAGGTTTGAATGGTGACTGTGATCTTGTCACAGTGAAAGAGTTGCATTTTTCTGTATGAAATTGCATACCCCAAGTTAGTTCCCAATTGGCTAGGCAGTTTAGATCATTTTGTAGTATGGAACAATCTTGTTGATTTATGTATAAGATACAATCACCTGCAAACAAGCGTTTTTTTTATGCTACTGCTGCAAAAACACTATAGTATAATGAAGTAAAGTTCTGTATACAGACAATAGTAAGTTTCAATATATGTTACATTTAATTAAACAAACAGGAACCTCTAAATTAAAGGTCAATGACTTGGGACAAGCACATACATACAAAATGTGGCGGGTTTAAACATGTTAACAGGATCCCTACCCTCCCCTTACCAGAGACAATAGTGTAACAGTACAATATAAGTACCAACTATAAAAGTCAGTTGAAAAAAGCTGAATTAATCAGATGGATACATATTTTTCTACAAATTGGCATGACCCAGTATTTATACATCCCATTGTATGATTAGAAAGTAATAAATTTTAAACAGAATATACAAGGCGTTAAACTTGGTAAAATTAGTTATGGTCGATTCAATTAGAAATTGTATTTGGGTAATTTGGTAAGGTAGATTTAAAAATTGCATAGTTAATAGGTACAAAATGTAAGAACTACATGCTTCCTGTACCTGCCTGTTATTTAATAAAGTTTTGTTTACATGACTTGTTATTCAATTTAAAAGTTTGATTACATTATATTATTTGTATAATGTACAGTGTTAATGCAGTCAATTCCAGCTGTGTCATAAGAAGTGTTGCAGACTGCAAAAAAAAAATGGCAGGACGTAAAGAGTGTTACCAAGAAAAAGGAGGCTACCAGGGTAACTGAAACACGAGTTACTGGAGGGGGTCCACCTCCAGTTTGCTCTTTCAAGCCCTGGGAAACCAATGTAAGTATAGTACACACTTTTAATCTATAAATTAAAGTCAATTTCACTAAAAAATGAACGTCTAACCTGTTTTTAACAGGTAGTTGTTGACACAAGAAGATTCCTTTTTGTATAAACATAATAAAATAATATTTCCTTGTGATAAGGAATTTTTCCTTTGAATAACTAGGATAGATATGAAGTGGCTGTGGAAAAGTTAACCAGTACCTGTATATTAAGAACTATAGCCGACTGCAAAAAAAAAATGGAAGAATCAAACTCAAGTAATAGCAATAACAAAATATAAACTTTCAGGCATTACATGTACATACCATTTATTAATTCTTGACTCTCACTCTATAATTGTCAGCAACATTCATTTACATTTTGTACATAACATCAAATTTTCAAGTACAATAATAGATGAATGTAAATAAAATGTGCATTAATTCAAATATTTTCATGTTTGCATGTTACAATTGAATGAAATTACAAATATGTATATATATTCAATCATTCGCTCTATAGAAATAGAAATATATAAACGTCAGTTTTAATGTATCAACTAGTACATACTTTTTAACTATAAAAAAAACAAAACTTTTATAAATATGCCTGTTAAGTAAATCATTTTTTATCCATTGATGAATGTTACAGGTTTTACAGTGTCTAACAAGAACCCAAGTAGAGGGGATACAGGGTGGAGTAGACACCCTTGAACCGTGTGGTAAGTCAAGCAATGTTCATCTTCTTTACAAAGTCTTTGGATTATCTGAATTAATTTTTAATAGTTGCAGAAAAATCTTTATTATTACAGTTTATCTGCCAATTTGCACTGCCCAAATTGAGCGCAGACAATGTTCTCCTACGAATTTGAAATATGTTAACTTTGGTATCATTTATGAATTATTAAGTTGGTATTACTGAATTTATTTAACTAGTGTTTATGTTTATAACTGATAAAAAAAAATTATGAAGTGTTTTTTTTTTTTTAATTTTAAATCAGTTTAAAACTTATTTTAATGCTTCTGATTTTCATTTAAAGTAAAATTATTTCTGTTACAGGACTTACTTCAAGTACAACGTGTACAGCAGAAATACACATGGCTAATTCTCCTGAGGAAGAAGCAGCTTGTGAAATTGAAGAGGCTTCTGTTCCTCAGGAGAACAGTTTTTTTAGAGAAGGATATAGGTATTTAATGAATTTTTAACTTACAATGTTGATCGACCTTTTCCGGTTTCCATGACAATTTACTGTCTTTGAAAACATAAATTGATAAATTCCATAAAAAAAAGGAAACCTTATTCATAAAATACTTGTATTGACTATTGTCTGCAAAAGGTACAGTGTAAACAATCAAAAGCAACATTTCAATACAGCAAATGACTATCTTTTATTTTTTTGATTATAAATATAAGTAATTCATGTCTCTTTTATCAATTTATGTCAATAACTTCAAAAAAATTCTAGTACATGTACAAAGAGGAAACTTCCAACCTACTGTGAGTAACTAACAAGCTCTATCACATATTTCAAATAAATCAGGGGACTACCCAAACAAGTCGTAATCGCTCAATTATAAACAGAGTTACTTTCATCTTAATGATTTAAATATTGAATAACCATACATTGTCTCGAAATATCAATGTTATTTGTACGAGGCTTAGAAACAAGTAGAAAGCAAGGCTGTGCCAAGCATTTCTTCCTGTTTCGAGCCGAGTGCAAATAACAGATTGATATTTTGAGACAATGTATGTTTATTCTTTATATACTGCAACTCTTATAAGTGTTCTAAATGAAATATTTAGAATAAAAACAATCATTTTTTAATTTGAAGCGGACGACGTAAAATTTCCACGAACCTGTATGTTTTATTGATGTCATAAATAAAACTCTACGGAAATGCATTGTCAACGTCATAAACAAGGTGAAATACGGTCAGTGACTGTATATCACATATAAATATACAGTCAATGCAATTTGACTGCTCAAATAGGACAGCTGCAGTATATATAAAATTACATTGAGAAGTCTAAAGATGACATTATCTTTTCATTTTACAAACAATGACATTTGTGCATATATTTATATTTCATCTATTTGTTTTTAGTTAATTAAAGAATTCTTTTTTGTCTTAATTCCTGTATTTACAATAATTTATTTCAGTTTCAACCAATGGAAGGAAAAGAAAGTACACAAGTAGCAGTAAGTGTTATTAATAACCTTTTTCACAGCCATTACAGAATAACTTCTACTTGCTGAGAAAAAATGTAAACTAGTTTCAAACAAGGAGCAGAACTTATTTAACATTTATGCAGTAATTACCCCTCAAAATTTTTCACTAACTATTCATGTCAATAAATAATGTAGGTTTAATTTCTTTCTTTTTTAACAAAAACATGCAGAGTTTATAAAATATTGAATTTCCTTACTTAAATTTTATTTATATCAAAAAATAAAATTAAATTCAATAATTAAAATACATAAATTAACACTATAAAGCAAAAGGAATTCATAATATGAAATTTGAACAGCAAAACAGGAACCTTTTCATAAACTTTCCCGTGGTTAACAATTTTTCACCATTCTAATATGATGTCCTTATGTAGCTATGTAAACAAAGCTGTGTTCTAATTAGCACAAATATTTTGGACACATGCACACAAACCAACTTCTTGCATATTCATATTTTTAATTATTTATCATAATTCATGTTATTTATGAAAAGTACTGCATAAATGCTTGTATTACAGATAACTCCCACAATATGAAATTTGCTATATAATATATTGTATTGTTATTGAAGATGATCAAGAACTCCAAGAAAAGTTCCTTAAAATGGAGGAAGATAGTAATACAAAAATGGAGGACTATAGAAGACAAAAACTTTTGATTTTGGAAAGGTCTGCTGTGGCTGCAGAAAAGATGGCAGAAGATCTACACAACATTTATTTATCATTGGCTTAGACAGAAATTATAAATGTAATACCACAATAGAATCATATTCAAAACAGTGTGGTCCTGGTCATTGATTGGCGACCTAAATTATCCCAATGACTGGGGCAGATTAGGTGAACGTTTGTCGGTAACAATCACTGCTCACTATGTACTTTTTAAAGACACTGATTTCTGTGGGGTCACCAAAGGTTCTCAACACCTAAATAAAGCAATTCGAAAAACGAATCCGGAATAATACGATGTGTTGATTTATATCAATAATATAAATCAAAACATAAAGGTTATTCCTGAATAATTTTTCGAATTATTTTATTGTTAAAGGCGTTAAGAACCTTTGGTGACCCAACAGTTTAAATTTTATAATAAGTAAGAAGTGAGCAATGGTTGTTACAGACAAACGTTCACCTAATCTTTCAGTCAATGGGATAATTTAGGTTGCCACACTGTTTTGAATATGATTCTAATTACTCTTGAAGTTGAAATATGGAAAAATATTAAGATAAAATATGAGAATATAGCTATATTAATATGCTATCAGATAAGAAAAATAAATAATGGGGTCATATAAATACTACATTATAAATAGTTACAATATCTAGTTATTTCCCCTTGTACATGAGTTATCTAACCTAAATGACCAAATTGTTATCTGCTTAAAAAAAATACAAAATAAAGGGAAACACCATTTCTACCTTCAATACTTAACAGAAGTTTTCATTTTTCACTTGTAATTATTTAATATTTTTAATATATATTCAACTTCAAGAGTGTTGTTATTTCTGTAGTACATGTAAAAAAAAATAAGATTTATCTCAAAAATTTACAGTAGTTATTGATTATCTTCTTCCATTTTCATTAAATGCAACTGATTTTTTTAATTGTCTTTTAACAAAATATATTTATAAGCTTATTTAAATAACAAGCATTTAAATATTTTTATTTCAATTAGACCAGATAGGAAATATTTTATTTCAAACTATCAGAAATTGTCATATTTTATACTATGTAGTGTTCTTGAGTATTTCATCTACCTTAAAGGATGTACTTAGGTGATCTAAAGTCATATGTAATGAATCAATAATTAAAAATTGATACTTTGTGGTGAACTAGTAATAGTTGAGTATAAAAATAAGCCAACAATATTGACAGGTCATTGAGCTCCTTTACAAGATATCTGATTTATAAAATAAAGCAGAAGGCTGACTTACACTTTGATTTTATTTTCATCAGTATTATTTGGGTCTCAAATCAGAAGAAAGGAAATAAAAAATCTGCTTAAATATTGCCAAATTACCTTTTATGAGCTATTAAATCTTATGTTAAAAGATAGATAGGTGATATGGGGCAAACTCTACCTTGTATCATATGAAAAAAAACACCAACTTGAAGATTCCAAACATTTGACACTTATTTAAAAAATCTCACCTAAGTACATCCTTAATTTAAGATATATGTTATATTATCAATAAAATGCAACAGAAAATTTATCATTAAATGTATGGGTATTACATAAATGATTCATTTTATATTGAGTAAAAAGTTGTAGCAACATTTAAAATAAATATTAAGGACATTTTTCATTATACATCAAGAATTATTTGAAGAATTGCCAAATATTAAAATAAGGTTGTTACAAGCTCACATTCACTAAATATTTCTAACATATTTTCTTGACCCTGTTTTTTTTTAAATTGACTGTATTTTAAAAAAAGAGTTGCATGCATTTTAAAGCAATTTAATATCTTTCATGTTAACAAATATTTAATGTTGCTAATTCTTTTACTCATTATAAAATTGAATCTTAAAATCTTTGAATAATTTCATTTCTCAATGTGTTAGCAGCAGTGTTCTGTTGGTTAAAAACATGGTTATTCTGTAATAGTGGCAGAGGTGGATCTCTGTTCAGTGGTACATTTCTGTCTAACGCCAAGTTATGTAGTCTAAAGCAGGATTCAATGATGTTGGTGCCTCTCTCTGGTTTGTATGACAGAGCCCCACCAGTTTTATGCAAACATCTGAAAAGTAAATTATAATTCTAATATGACGTCCTTATTACGTTTTGTTAACAAAGCCATGTTCTAATGAGCACAAAAAATATGTTTGACACATGCGCACAGGCTTTTTATTTAACATTATTTCCATCGTTATCCTTTTAAATATTTAGAATTAAGCAGCTAACATAAACTTTCATCATATATTTTTATCAAACAACATATATGTACCCTGCTCGTAGTTTTTAAACTTATCAAATATGAAATGTAATATACTGACTCCTCGGGGAGGAAACGGGAACAGCCAAACATTCTTACAGTATTTTCGTACGCTTCGACCTATAAATATGTTGTATTTGTCATGTTATAATCGAAATAATTCCTTCATGTCATGCTCTATGCTCATTTTAACATGGGTAGGCATTATATTTGACCACATTTTACACCTCGCTAACGCTCAGTGTAAAATATCGACAAATATAATGCCTACCCATGTTAAAATGAGCATAGAGCATGACATGAAGGAATTATTTCTTAATTGACAAATGTATATATAACTTTCACAATAATTATATTTGTGGAAAATGAACTGATTTTTTAATTTTTTTTATGATGTATATATTTCCATTTTGGTGGATACTGATTTTAAAAATAAGCAAAAGAAATGTCAAAGAAGGTTTAAAATGACAAATAGGTACATTTGAATTGTTCATCTTTTTCACAATGCTTATTATCAAAAACAGGTATCAAGTATGAATTTTGATGCATAATTTTTACCTTTCTAGAGTTATGGTCCTACAAAGGAAAAATAATGCTCAATTACAAGTGTACGTGTCAATGATTACTTACGTAATAATGTGCTTTGTTAAATCTCAACCACTATTCAAATGCAATATTGTTTGTCACAAAATATGAAAAAATATATATGGAATCCAATAGTACTCTTGTTATATTTTTATTTAAGTGTTTTACCTAAACCTTTGCTTCAGAACACCAAAAGACCGCTCCACTGTACTCCTGGTCTTACAGTGTGCTTTCTGGAACCGTAACTCCTGAGGTGTTGATGGGTTACCAAGTGGTGTTATTAGCCACGACTTCAGGGGGTAACCAGAATCCCCTAGGAGCCAACCGTTATCCACTGATGCTTCCATATGTCTGAATAGTCCTGATTGTTGCAGGATGAAGGCATCATGGGTACCTCCTGGCCACCGTACAACAACATTGGTAAATCTAAAAAAAAATTCGAATAATCCAGTTAGTGAAGAGGTTTTTCTTGGGGTTGGGGAGGTCATGTATTTGAACACACACACACACCCTTATTTTGGTATAGTGGTATATGGTTGGATTACCCCATACCCTTGGTGGTGAACTCTCTTTATTTTTTTAATATGACTAGATCCATGCCTATAATAATTTGAGTTTCAATATTAGTTACTAGTATCAAGTAAATTTTTCCAGATGAATTGAATAATTAGATAAAGGAAGATGTGATGTGAGTGGCAATGAGACAACATTCCATCCAAATAACAATATTTATCTTCCTTCCCTACGCCTATATCACCCTGCTCTGTCGCTCAATAATTCTTGTATCAAGACTTCAAAAAGAGACCAGGCATTATCAGCAAGCATGTATTGGTGCATTTTAACTGATGTAAATGATATTTGATATTTGTATATTAATGCACAAATTTGTAAAGATCCTTGTAGTAAGACACAGATTCATTCATTTTTTTTAAAGAGATTCATTTAATTTCCATATTGTGTCCTTTTAATAAGTTTTCACAAGTACAGAAAAAAAAAGCAAAAAAAGTGTCAATTCATCAGTGCATTATGTATATTTTCCATATTTTTTTTTTAGCTTACTAGTATAATATAATTTACCTCAATTTATGATCCACCACTGCTTGAACATTAATTGCATGGTAGCCTTTCCTGCACACATAGCTCGGTTCATCCTCACCAGAGAGACCCTGAATAGGGATCAGTGTGCCGTCTATGGCCCCAATTACATTAGGAAATGATGCAATCTTAAAAAAACCTTCTTTGACAGCTGGAAGATCTGCCCCTCCAGGAAATTGGATGTTACTTAATGACGAGTTAAATGCAGAACATACTCTGTGAATTATTCTAGAGGCAGAAGATGTTGATATTCCATGAATATCACCCACCTCTGACTGGTAGTCTCCTTTAGCTAAAAATCTGAGAGTGGTCAGAACCTACAAGTTTAAATTATTTGAAATGTTAATTAAGGTTTATATTCACCATCTTTATATAATTAATAAACCAACCAAGAAACTCATGTACACCTTACAATTATTCAGTTCACAGTACATAAAATATAGTAGACCTATTGCTTATAGTTTCTTAGTGGCAAACTAAGCAAAGGGAAAAAATAGAGTTCAAGGTCAGACGATCCATGCCAGACAGGACATATACAGCGTACAATTGTTTCCATATGACAAATTTAGTTGACCCATTGCTTATAATTTAAGAAAACCTATAAACACAAAAACTTCACAATCACCAATGAACCTAGGAAATAAGGGCAAATCATACCTTCAAGGCTGACATTTACTTAAAAAAATATTTCCGTACCCCAGATATAGTTGATTTATTGCATATAGTAGACACAAGCTGAAAACTGAGCAATGAAACTTGAAAATGAGGTCAAGGTCAGATGACACGTCCCAGTTATACATTTACACCTTATAGTCATTCAATACACCAAATGTACTGGACCTATTGTTGATACATATAGTATCTGAGATATGCGACAATGGACTGCACCAACAAAACTTAACCTTGTTCACTGATCCATGAAATGAGGTCGAGGTCAAGTAAAAACTGTCTGAGGGTCAAGATACGCTCATACTAAACATAGATATCCCATCACTCATAATTAGAGATAAATTACTATCACAATTAATGTTAATTTTCTTAAAGTAGTTATTAAACCATGAAAATGAGGTCAAGGAAAATGGACATGTTACGGACAGAAATTTTGTAAAATACTGATAAGATCTGATAAAGCTTTTAAGAAGTGATGTAACGCTGCCATCGCCGGATCACTATCCCTATGTCTAGCTATTTGCGACAAAAGTCACAAGCTCGACAATATAAATTAGCCCACTATATAATGCGGTATGGGCTCTGCTCATTATTGAAGGTCGTAAGGTGATCTATAACTGTTTGTGTTATGTGGTCTCTTGTGGAGAGTTGTCTCATTGGCAATCATACCACATATTATTACGAACAGTACCCCCCTTTTTTTTAAAGTGCCAAGTGTATTCATTTATGTATCTCAGTTATTATGCATGTCATTACACGAGAATTGAAATAATACTAAACATGTATCGAGGTACACTGAGGTGTTATATTTATTAGTAGGTTATTCTCTATTGGAAAACATTTGATTTGGTGCATAATGTTACTCTTAGATTTTGCTAAAAACATGCGAGACATTTAGAACTCACGGGTACCCGCACAAACCATCCCAGTGTAGGGTCATGATGTGGGGTTTATCATTTTTGCTCATTTTTCAATATATTCTGTTTTATGGGGTCTATTTGTCTCCATTCATTATACTTATTTGCCTAATATTCTCTATTTTTTAATTCTTTTCAACAGCCTTTTTTACAATCAGAGACATATTATGATAGTTTTATCTTGGGAATATGGTAAAGAAATACAATGAAATAACATCAATAAGCATTATTTTTATTTTTTTCATTATTTGAAATCCAACTTAATCAGTACGTATTTACATATAGCAGCTCTGTGCAGTCTCAGCCTTACGGAATTGCTTTTATGGAAACATTTAATGGTCATCTAGACTATAATACAGACAGACACCAAAACAATGTGAAAGATGACCCATTATGTCATGGGACATATGATATACTGTGCCATGGCTGAATGAGGAGATAACAATGCAAAAATAACTAAATTCGCTACAGTGAAACTTGAACGTGTAATTAAGTACCCGTGCTGAACTTGAACCGGGGAATTTCTTTCTATGAAATGTATAGTAACTTAAACATGTTAAAAAAGGTCATGAGCCGTAAAATGAAGCTCAATGAGATCCATTGTTGTTAAGACGTGCTTTATTTTCAAAGACATACTTATTAGTAGATTTTAAATGCATGCTGTATACATCTTTAATACTGCATGCAATAAAAATCGGGTCAGCCCAATTATTCCAAGGCCCATCAGTCCGACACCGTCTTTGTTCAGAGTCCGATACTGAATAATTGAGCTTTTTTTTTCGATAATTAGTACTGATTTGAAGAGGATAATCCCTTTAGTTAAAACTGATCCTCATGAGAGTTATCAAAATAGTGATATATTCGTAAAGTACTTGGAATATTATAATGTTGCTTAATGTTCAGTGGCAAATGTTACATTCATATTCCGGACGAATGAAACAATTATGCATTTTGCCAAGGTAGGTTAATTAGTATCTCAGTATATTTAGTTGGCCAATGATGTAATAAAAAAGGATCGATGCTCTAAATCTTGATACTGACGTTCACGTTCAATTTTAATTATAACCATTCTATCTTTAGATCCAGTGTTGTTATTTATCATTTTCACTATCGAGTAGAACCCGGCAGATGGTATATGGTCAGAGAATACGACTGGTGTAGTAAGAGTTTTTATATATATGGATGGTATTAAAATAGCAGATAATTAAGCTTCATATTATAGAAGGACTGGAATGTCATAATCATTTATTTCTTGTAGTATCTAATTTCTGAATATGTAACATGCAATTTCTTAAAATGTAATTAGTAACTTCCCCATACCGCTAGGTCAACAATAATTTATGTTTGACCCAAGTCAGGGTCCTACAGAGCAATGGTCACGTTGTCGTTGTTCATATATGCCCATGTAAAAATTTAACACACCAGTGAGAACTGTACAACAGAGTTGAGTGTGTAAATATATATGTTGGTCTTTGACAACTGTAATGTTTCTACGACAATAAAATATTTTAATTTAATTTGTTATATAAAAGAAGTTAGTTTTCTCTTGAAAAATATTTTTCAGTTTTCATATCGTAACATTTCATAGCTGACCATACGAAAGCCGTAAGGTGTCTTTACTTCTTCATTATAACCCACAAGGGGCTTCAGACCCATCATGGGCATACGCTTTACAGTGGCGGATCCAGAAATGTTCATAAGTGGGGGGCCCACTGACTGACCTACCTCCAGTCACGCTTCATCGATTCCCTATATAAGCAACCAATTAGTGCCGGCCATCTTGGTTGAATGGCCAGGTCATCGGACACATTTTCAAACTAGATACCCCAAAGATGATTGTGGCCTAGTAGTTTCAGTGGAAATTTTGTAAAAGATTACTTAGATTTATGAAAAATGGTTAAAAATTGACTATAAAGGGCAATAACTCATAAAGGGGTCAACTGACCATTTCGGTCATGTTGACTTATTTGTAAATCTAACTTTGATGAACATTATTGATGTTTACAGTTTATCTCTATCTATAATAATATTCAAGATAATAACCAAAAACAGCAAAATTTCCTCAAAATTACCATTTCAGGAGCAGCAACCCAACAACGGGTTGACTGATTCAACTGAAAATTTCAGGGCAGATAGATCTTGACCTGATAAACATTTTTATCCCGTCAGATTTCCTTAAAATGCTTTGGTTTTTGAGTTATAAGCCAAAAACTGCATTTTACCCCTATGTTCTATTTTTAGCCGTGGCGGCCACCTTATTTGGTTGACCAGGTCACGCCACACATTTTTATAACTAGATACCCCAATGATGATTATGGCCAAGTTTGGATTAATTTGGCCCAGTAGTTTCAGAGGAGAAGATTTTTGTAAAAGATTACTTTAATTTACGAAAAATGGTTAAAAATTTACTATAAAGGGCAATAACTCCTAAACGGGTCAACTGACTATTTTGATCATGTTGACTTATTTGTAGATCTTACTTTGTTGAACATTATTGCTGTTTACACTTTATCTCTATCTATAATAATATTGAAGATAATAACCAAAAACAGCAAAATTTCCTCAAAATTACCAATTCAGGGGCAGCAACCCAACAACCGATTGACCGATTCATCTGAAAATTTCAGGGCAGATAGATCTTGACCTGATAAACATTGTTTATCCCATGTCAGATTTCCTCAAAATGCTTTGGTTTTTGAGTTATAAGCCAAAAACTGCATTTTACCCCTATGTTCTATTTTTAGCCGTGACGGCCATCTTGGTTGGTTGACCGGGTCACGCAACACATTTTTTAAACTAGATACCCCAATGATGATTATGGCCAAGTTTGGTTTGATTTGGCCCAGTAGTTTCAGAGGAGAAGATTTTTGTAAAAGCTAACACCGGACAACGACGGACGACGGACGACGGACGCAAAGTGATGAGAAAAGCTCACTTGGCCCTGTGGGCCAGGTGAGCTAAAAATGAAATAAAAATGGGGTCACCGTTCATTTAACTCACAATCTGCCTCCGGAAGAAGCATACATTTTTGTTAATCTCTTTTTTTCTGTTGAGCTAATAGGAGAAATAGAGGTAATATCAAAATAAAAATATAACCTAATTACATATATCGCTTAAATTTTACAATTATTTAGTTTATGTACAGCTTATTTGAAAACAATAATAAAAAATATAGGTCACCGATGAGTTAAAAAAGATACTTCAAATTTAATGCCAAAAAATGGCATTTTTGTACCAAAGGGATATTAATTTGGAGCTTTTTCAATGATATAAACATTTTAAAAGTATTCTGGGGCCAAACCGAATCAGTTTTTGGGGTTGATTTTTGTACCATATCATAAAGTAATAACTAATAGTGTAATAAATAAAATTTGTAATGAAAAAATAATTTTTAACGGTTTAATTTTTTGGTGAAATTTCAGTGTACCCACGAGCCACCTTAATGATTCTTAATATATATAGGTTCGAGTCGATTCGACTATATATATTTTTAGATAATTGATAAAATTTACCCCTGGTTTGAAATTAGTATCATAAAGTAAATCTGGTCAGCGAATTGTATGACTTCCTACTAACATATACATACCTCTACTTGCTGAAACTTGCTTGACAAATCGCTTTGTATTTGCTAACCAGTAACTACTATTGGTGTCAAGTGGCGAGTCATAAAATATTTGACTTCGCCGCGCTAGAATCTTTGGTGCACATTCCGTGAATGATTCAAACCAAGTTTGTTTTCTAGTTTTCTGCGCATAGAACTTGTTTTGGTAAATATCTAGAAAATAAACATAAGAATAAGATGGATGCATAGTGTAAGCAACTTTTATTACGTAATAAATAAATAAATAAATAAAAGGGAATGCGCCCGATATGTACACAAAAAGGAGTCCGATATTACAAAAAAAAATATGTAAAAATAATGTTATCGTAATAATGTCAATGGCATGTCAATTGAATAATAATTATAATGTTGAAGAAATTAAAATATTTCTCAAATGTATATTTATGCATAGTTCTTCAATATCTGACTAGCTCTTTCTGTGCCCCGTGAATAGAAAAATGACCTTTGTAGCAAACTTCTGATTATAGATCGAGGTCCTACTTGATAATTAATTATTTTAAAATTTGTAATTGAGCTATTGTTTACTTACTTGTTAAACATATAGTAAACAGTTCTGTCATACAATCAAGTGCGGTATAATTTAAGAAAGAATCTCTCTTCGTTACAGATAGACACTCTCCAACAGTTTGTGTTGTGATGCTAACTTTATAAAGTGTAAATTAGTTTCATTAGATCTTTCAATGTACAGTGGAGATCACTTCTAACCTCTCATTAGAACTGTCAGAATAATCTGTCATAGAACTATTCTAACCTGTCCTAGAACAGTTCTAGCTAGAACAGTTCTACACTAGAACTGTCAGTTTTAAGTAGAACTGACTAAATCAGTTCAAGGTAGAACTGTCAGGATCAGTTCTAGGTAGAACTGTCAGGATCAGTTCTAGGGTAGAACTGTCTAAAACTGTTCTAGGTAGAACTGAACAAATCAGTTCTAACCGTAGAACTGTCAGCAGAACTGACTAAATCAGTCAGGACTGTAGAACAGTTCTAAATGACGTCACTACAGAAAGGGCACTTTAGAATTTAGAAGAAAAAAATCAGTTCCAATTAATTTACTTATAATAGCAGATTTTTCTATATTTTTTACTGATCAAAAGTTACATGTACAAATATCGAAGTGGATAGAAGGTTATCCAACTCATCGGAGAAATATTTTTATAAGATTGCATATGAAACATCATTGCTTACGTTTCTTCGTTCCCCGTTTTGAACAGTCTCTTCCTAAATATAACTCTGCATTTAATTCATGGAATTTTAATCTTAATTTACCTTGTTTGCCTTGGATTTACATTCATGATTTAAGATTCTGTTTTGACAAATGTTCAAACGAAAATTGTACAGTGGATGAATTATGGGATATAAATGAAAAAAGTGTTGTTCAACGTAAAAAAAAACTATGTACATTTGCATTATCTCGTTGCCAAACTTATCCATAACGATTATAAATAATATCTTGGAATCTGGAACGTCAGAAAATAATACTCGATCTGAACATGAATGAAACATTTGCCACTGGACGTTAGGCTACATACAAAACCAATCATTGTCCTTCTTCAAATTATATTAACAGTATAGTCAGTATAATATTCCAAGAAGAGAACTTCTCATACATGTACTTTTCATTTTAAAATAAAGTATATGAATGATCAGTCATGTGAGTGTTGGATGATGCCGTTAAATAGTTTTGTTAAAAAAAAAAACCATCATGAACTACTGACTTAAAAAGTCACTTTTCTGACGGTTCATTATACATTGTTATTTGATAATTTAATTTTGGATGTAACGGGTCTTCTGATTGGCTGACGTTATTTTGTTATGAGCCCATAGACATAAGTTAGTCATGTAACCGTAATGTCATCAACGTTTTTTCATGGTTTGCCAAGGTTTAAAATGGAATTCAGAATTAAATTATAAGAAATGACTAATATTTTTTTCTGTCTATTCGAAATAACATAAAAAATGTAGTGCACACTGTTAAAAAACCCGCTACGTCTTCATAGACAGAAAAAATATTACAGTCATTCCTTAAATAATAATATTATCGATACAGAGAGGAAATAATGGCGCGCTAAATTGATGTGAACAAAATTTGGTGTCATCTTTATCATACAATATCTGTCCTGACATAGAAATATTATTGGTTTACAATGAGGCCATATATATTTACATAATAAAGTATATATATATGTTCAGTTTTGGTTGATGCGGTCAAATAATGTTGTTATTAAAACGACTCAGTCTGATATATCGAAACTACTGAAATTTGTTAACAATTCAATATTTTGAATAAAAAGAGGACATGCTGTCATTTGAATTATACAATCCATCGTGATCGGTTGTTGTCTGCTCTATGGTGGGGTTGTTGTCGCTTTGACACATTCCCCATTTCCTTTCTCAATTTTATAAGTGATTTACTATGCAGCTATACAATTATCTATATATTAAGATACATAATAAAGTGTAAATATGATCAGTTTTGGTTGATGCTGTCACATATGATCAGTTTTGGTTGATGCTGTCACATATGATCAGTTTTGGTTGATGCGGACAAATAATTTTGTTATACAATATAAAAAAGAAGATGTGGTATGATTGCCAATGAGACAACTATCCGCAAAAAAAACCCAAATGACACAAACATTAACAACTATAGGTCACTGTACGGCCTTCAACAATGAGCAAAGCTCATACCGCATAGTCAGCTATAAAAGGCCCCGATAAGACAATGTAAAACAATTTAAACGAGAAAACTAACGGCCTTATTAATGTAAAAAAAAAATGAACGAAAAACAAATATGTAACACATAAACAAACGACAACCACTGAATTACAGGCTATTTCCAATATTGCAGTTATTTATATACTACAAGTCAGTCTTAGGTATGAAAACTACTGATATTTGTTTATGATGCAATATTTTGAATAAAAAGAGGACATGCTGACACTCTAAATTGATGTAAAAGAAATTAGGTAGCATTGTGTTCCAATATTTCTATCATTTGTATTATACAATCCATCCTTACATAACACTATTACAGATTTACTATACGACTATAAGAGTTACATAAAAAAGAGCAAATATGGTCAGTTTTGGCTGATGCAGTCATATATGGTCAGTTTTGATTGATGCAGACAAATAATTTTGTTACATGAGTCAGTCTGAGGTATGAAAACTACTGATGTTTATTTCTGATGCGATATTTTGAATAAAAGTAGGAAATGCTGGCACTCTCAATGGATGCGAATTTTTTTTTGTGGTCGTTAATTTCCAGTATTGCAGTTATTTATATACTACAGTCCCTCTTGACCTAAAATTATAACTGAAGTACTGTGCAGCTATATAGACTTGCATAAAAAAAGCAAATATGGTCAGTTTTGGTTGATGCGGTCAAAAGATTTTATTACATGACTCAGTCTGAAGTATGAAAACTACTGATATTTGTTTACGATTCAATACTTTGAATAAAAAGAGGATATGCTGGCACTATAAATTCATGCGAAAACAAAATTTTGAGGTCATTGTTTTCCAATATTGCTGTAACTTGTATATTACAGTCCCTCTTGACATAAAATTATAACTGAATCACTGTGCAGCTATATAGATTTGCAGAAAGAAAGAGCAAATAAGGTCAGTTTAGATTGATGCTGTCAAAAGATTTTTGTATAAGGTCCGTCCCAGGTATGAAAACTACTCGTAAATAGATATCACATTTGTTTACAATTCAATATTTTAAATAAAAAGAGTACAGGCTAGTACTATAAATTGAGTGCCAATAAAATTTTGAAATCTTTAATGTTTTCCAATAAAATTGGTATCCCCTTGCCTAAAGATATAACTGGATTCCTGCAGTGTGCAGCTAAATGTATATAGATGTATATGATGAAATCAAATATGGTCAGTTTAAGTTTAATTTAAATACATATTATAATAGTGGATCATTGGCAGATCCAGAGGGGGGGAGGGGGTTTGGACCTCCCTGTTGTGGACGATCAATGCATTTAAATTAGGACCTATAGTTGGACCCCCCCCCCTTTTTAAAACTGCTGGATCCGCCCCTGGTGGATTGGGAAACAAGGTATTACATTGAGGTCAGATAATTTTGTTATGTAAAACGAGCCATCCTGACTCCCGGAAAACAATTGAAATAATAATGCCCCCCCCCCATATTAACGGCCTAATTTATGTTAAAAAAATGAAAGATTTTTTTTTTTATTTAACACATTAACAAAAGAAAATCACTGAATAACAGGCTCCTGACTTGGAACAGTCACATACATACAGAATATGGCGAATATTTTCGTCTCTTGCCGACGAAAAATTTGAAATAAAACCGTAGGATTTAATAAATCAATTCTAGCCGTAGAATTTATAAATCAATTCTAGCCGAAGAATCACAGGCAATTTTTTCTATTCATTGGAAGACCCACTATCAACGTACATTTACGAGAAGGTACCCAACTACTTTTTTCACCTCTCCGCTTAAAACCCTTATTTCTCTGTCAATTCAGTCTCAAATTTCTTGTCCTATACACCATTCGATTCATAAAAAGTTTTTCTTTCAGATGGTATGCATTGTATTTACCCCTAGAGTATCCCTTAACCCCTAATACACAAGATTTTTAAATAAATGTTCATGTGATCGTTTTTAGTCCTCCTACAAAATACAACAATTTCCGTTTTAGATAATTTGCATAAAACAGTGAAGGATAAATCTAAAGAGTCACAAATGATTAAAGTAAAATCTAGAGAGTGAATGACCTATGAACTATGGACCGACCAATCACAAGCGGTATGGAATTTTACTGCTTCAAACCGGTTGATGTTGTATTTTGTAGGAGGACTAAAACGATAACATGAACATTTATTGTCAAATCTTGTGTATTGGGGGTAAAGGGGTACTACGACCTTCAATGACTAGTTATGAGGATATTAACTACAAGTCTGTGGTCACTTTGATACCAACTATTGACAAATAACCATTTTAATTCCCAATTTTATGATCTTACTTTTATACATGTGTACCCCTATAATAAAACGAACTTGGTTACAGCTTTCACGCTTCGTTATGAGGCCAAATTTATAACGATTTTTTTTACTCGGTACAAGCAAAGAGGCTTTAACAAAATTTGTCGTTTTCTATGAATAGATATAGGAAGATGTGGTGTGAATGTTCTTAAACCTAAACTATTGAAATAGAGAAGATTGCAAAGTAGATGCAAAAGCGAACAGACGGACAGACGTATTCAAGCGGATAATAGTTCTACTCTTGAATCCTGAAAGTCGGTAAAAAATGAATGTAACACAAAATATATTACCAATAAACATTCGTAAAGGGTTTCGAGGAACGATGTTTTTTTGTCTTCCAATTTTGGTGTAACAATGTTGTCAGCCGCAGACAATGTCTATTAAGAGTAAAGAACAACAAATATGATGGTTTTTTTTTGTGAAAAAAGGAATGCCTTTCATAAGATGTTATTTCATGATATTGAAAAAAGATTTGGTCCAAACTTCATAGAATTGCATACACATGTATGACATTTATTGAAGGTTAATAGATATAGGAAGATGTGGTGTGAGTGCCAATGAGACAACTCTCCATCCAAATAACAATTTAAAAATTAAACCATTATAGGTTTAAGTACGGCCTTCAACACGGAGCCTTGGCTCACACCGAACAACAAGCTATAAAGGGCCACAAAATTACTAGTGTAAAACCATTCAAACGGGAAAACCAACGGTCTAATCTATATAAACAAAACGAGAAACGAGAAACACGTATATATTACATAAACAAACGACAACTACTGTACATCAGATTCCTGACTTAGGACAGGTGCAAACATTTGCAGCGGGATTAAACGTTTTAATGGACCCAAACCTTCTCCCTTTTTCTGAAACAATAGCATAACATCACAACATAGAAAAACATACGATAAAATATCAATTGGCAGACTTAACTCAATCAAAAAACGTATGATTACACAATGAACGAATACATTTGATCTGCGATATCTGAATACAAATGCACAGTTAATTAAATATTAGAGACAAACATTCATGACCAAAAGGCTAACAAACAAATTCAAACACACTGAGAAATATTTAACCAATCAATGTTCACTTTAGAAAAAAACCGTTTTTTTATAATCTTGAAGTTTATACAAATGTTGTAAGAATAAGTGAAAAATTGAAGATATTACAAATAATCAAAGCTGGTATACAGCCAAGATCCATATAAATAAAAAAATGACAAAAAAGCATTATAAACAGTATCAACAGGTCGAATTAACAAGAAAATACGATTTGAGAGTACTCGCAGTTACTGACAGCTAGTTAAAAGCCAAAACCAATTAATAGTAAAAAATCATGCATCAGAGACTAAAATCGACTAAAACACATCACAGGGATTTAGTATTTTAACGTCATTAATAGTGAAAGAAGACATGACTTGTGCAATGCCAAATATAAATGTATCGACAAGTAGTAGTATAGTGAAGAGCGACTTCTATAGAAATACAAGTTAACGTGGCTGTGTCCCCTATACATCTCGCCTCAAAAGATAATGAAATTTAGTTATGTTTTAATTTGCTAATGACAAAATCAATATTAGTGCCAATGTGAACTATATTCAGAGATCTAATTACAATTATATTGGTACGATAACCCTTACTTATAAGTTTGTTTAAAGGTTCGATGAGTTTACAAGAATCACATAGTGATTTCCTCGCTTTAAGTACAATATTACCATAAAATTTAGGATGAGAAATACCATTTTTAATAAGCTTTCTACAGGTATAGCCAAATTTACTAATCAAATCTTTGTATCTATGAAAGAATTTAGTAAAAGTTTTAAGTAATTTATGGTATCGAAATCCCTGACACAACAATTTACCAGTGATGCATTGATTACGTTCGTTAAAATCTATGACATCAGAACACACACGGGCAAACCGAACGAGTTGCGATATATAAACACCGTATGATGGAGTCAAAGGCACATCGCCGTCTAAAAAAGGAAAATTAACAATAGGAAATGAAAAATCGTCTCTTTTGTCGTAAATTTTAGTGTGAAGTTTCCCGTTTGAAATTGAAATGTCTAAATCTAGAAAAGGACAACTGCTGCTGTTTATGTTAGATCTATACACAAAATACTGAAAATTGAGGGAAAACAATATTTTAAAATGTTGCTTATCTTTTTATCTTTAAAATTTCTACCAAAGTTTCATAGAATTAATTAATTGAGTGTTAGTGATGTCTTCATAGAGTCAATCTCAGCCTGTATATTATTGTAACTGCAATAAACGAATTGTTTATCGATAAAAAAGGAAACAAATAGGTTCACAATTAAGTTTTTTTTATTTTGAGTGGATATTTTCATATAAACCTTTTGTCAAAGTTGTCTTAAATTCCAGCCAAGTTTGACAATGTTATCAAGTGATGTCTAAAACTAATTTAACCACAAACTGAACCTCAACAAAAGGCTGTACATACATGCCTTTTTTATATACGGCGAAGTGCTGCGTGAAGATATTAGTGTCTTCCAATGCGCAAAACGCTTTTCTGTCGTTGAGACATTTGTTTGATATTCATTTCTACAGTCCCTCGTTACGCTTAAACTATTCAGTGTAATATTTAGTAAACATGCACATCGCTTTATCTGAAAATAAGACCAATGCCAGTTTAGAAAGTAATTTAAACAGATTATGCTATTTTCCGTTCTAAATCTGCGACTAAACGTTGATCTAATGAAATCTCATTCGTTAAAGTATGTATAATTGTTTTTTTTTATTATAATTTTCCCTTGTAAATGTCTGTTCCATTCTGAAGCAAATTACAGTACAAATATGACCCGACAATTGCTCGTTCAAAGTTCACATTTAGGATTTTGTATATTGTTATAATATTTGCTTTTTATCAATTATTCCGAGTCCTCATTGCGTTTTAATAATTTATTAGTTTATTGTATTTTGCGCTATTCAAAAGTTACATGTATTTTACACTTAACTATAATCCTTTCATTTAGATTAATTATCAAAGATTTATATCCGTCTTTTAGATAAAAGGTTCTATAATAAAGAACATAGATAATTTGACATTAAGTGATAACTGCCGAAAGCCATTCTTGACAAACTTATACGGAGCATGTTTTTAATCCTTAATCCCGCTTTCGGCAAAACGCGAATTAATATTATTTAATAAAAATATATTTGATTGGTTCATTTTCCGTATGTCAATCAGTCTTTTGTATTTGTATTTTATATTTGTTTTTATGTTGTTATTCAGTTATGTTTTGATATTTGAAATATATGGATGCGAAATAAATATGTAAACTTTCCAGCGACTTGGACTTTATCTAAACTACCGCTAGTTTCCCCCGAAACTAATGAATATGAGAGAGGTGACCAACAACCTGGTCATATGTGGTGGATTAATACCAGTGATCTCAGAAGTGTACAAAAGCCAAGTGAGTGACAAAATGTACTTTTAACATTAACAATATTTCGTTATATATATTAAAGTGCTATTGACAAAATTTTAGCGAGGAAATGAAACGACGAAAGAAGAGAAAAATGTGTTTTCCGTTTCCATTGGCCATATTACTATCACAACTATGATGAACTTTTAAAATAATTAAAGATCTGTACAACTTATTTCAAAATGGACCCTACTAAATTATTAGCTAAATTCAAAGGTGACTTTACCGAAAACCCAAGTCGTTGGTGGAAATTATTTGAAACTTCGTTTCGTTATATTACGATGAATCTAAATTTTGTAATGCATTTCCACTATTTTTAGAAGAAAACGCACACATATGGTTTAATGGATTACCGGAAGATTTAACAAACACTCGTGAAAATTTAAAATGCGAATTTCTGAAGAAATATCAAATTTCATACGGACAGAACTTTCAAAAACTTTCGGACTTTATAGATTTAAAACAACAAGAAACAGAATCTGTTGCAGAATTTATTAACCGAGTTAACGCTTTGTCTGAAGACCAAGATGTGGAACAACAATTCAAATTGACGAAACTGCAATATAGATGTAAACCAGAACTTGTTAGACTTATGTCTCTTGGTAAATGGCCGGAAACAGTCGAAGAGGCAGAAGTGCGCTTGCGGTCAGTAGAAGCAAACTCTCAATATTTAGAAAAATGCGAGAAGAAGGAAACCGAAGACAAAATTATGTCAGAACTGAAACCTAAAATAGATATGATGTTTCAACAAATCAGTGCCGTTAACAGCAATACAATAAAACAGCTTACAACCAGTCCGACAATGGTGGAAACACTTCTTGATGATCGCAAAGTTCAACATTGTACCAGAACGCCAAGACGACAACGCAGACGTAACCCATGCTACAGATGCGGTGAGTGTGACCATATACCATCTCAATGTCGCTTTATTAGAATAAAATGTAATAAATGCAAATCCATAGGCCACAAAGCAAACATGTGTAGATTAAAACAAAACAAAATTTCGGCGCAACCAACAAAACTTATTTCGGCAACAGGTTTTAATAACACAAAAGCATCAAATTTGATTAAAATTCGGGTTGCAAATCATTTTGGTATGGCTATGGTTGAATCTGGAGCTACTAGCGCAATTTCGGCAGATTTTTATTATGCAAATTTGCATAACAAGGTTACACTTAAAAAGGCATCTCTTCTTGCAACCGGAGCAAGTGGAGCATCTTTAAGAGGAATAGGAACAATTGAAGTCCCTATAGAAATAGGTCGTTTAAGCATGCAACAAACTTTTCAAATTTTTGAAAATTTAGCACATTCAATTATTCTTGGTTTAGATTTCTTAGACCAACAAAAAGCTAGGCTTAATTTGGATGACAAAACCCTTGTTCTACAGTCTGGTATTACTGAAGTTCCACTTACTTATGGTGATAATAATGACAATAGTATATGGTTTATTTCTTTAGTTAACAATGAAGTAATTCCAAGTAGGTCCGAAGTCATTATCCCCGTTCAAACTGTTGACACAAGTATAAAATCTAACTTACATTTTAGGTATTATTGAACCGAACCAAGCCTTGGTTGGTAAACAGAATATTTTAGGTGCCACATGTCTTGTACAAATAAGAAACAATAAAACATTTTTACAAGTCCTTAATCCTACAAATGCAAAAGTACGGTTATCGAAACATACAAAAATAGGCAAGTTTAGTGACATTATAGAGAACTCGATTTCAAGTGAAATCACCGATGACACAGTAGAAATAAATTCAATAGATAAGGGTACACAAAATAAAAATAATGAAGCAAAGTACATCGAAATAGCTAAAAGTTTAAATTTCAATTTTTCTGACTCTGATTTAACAACAGAACAAAAACAAAAACCAATGGTGATGTTCGGTACAAATAGGGACGTTTTTGCTATGAATTTATCCGAACTTGGCTGTACAGATCTCCATCCCCACCGTATCGGAACAGGCGACGCGCAACCTGTAAGACAAAGGTTCTACAGGCACTCACCAGTCGTCAAAGGAGAAGCCAGCAAATATGTCGAAGAGATGTTAAAGTACAATATAATAGAACCGTCACAAAGTGAATGGGCCAGTCCCATTTGTTTAGTCCAAAAGAAGAGTCCAAAGTCAGCATCGTCAACACCCAACACGCCCCAGTATAGGTTTTGCGTTGACTTTCGTCTCCTGAATTCTTTAACAACTAAAAAGGTGCACCCGATTGTACAAATGAACGATATTGTTGATATGTTAGGCGAGGCGAAGGCGAAATTCTATAGTACTGTCGATATGTTTAATGGATTTCATAAAAAAAAGCTTGATCCAGGAACGAAACACAAAACCGCATTCACATGTCACGAAGGAGTCTTCGAATTTAACCGACTACCATTCGGCCTTTTTAACAGTCCGCACACTTTTCAATTAGTCATGTCCGAAGCCTTACGTGGTATAAACTGGAAGAGTGCACCAGTCTACATGGATAATGTACTCGTTTTTCAAGAATATTTGAAGAGCATCTGCAACACCGTACGACTCTATTTCAAAAGCTACGGGAAACCAATCTAAAACTTAAACCTACAAAATGTACTTTCGATGCAAAAGAAGTAAAATGTTTAGGTCATGTTCTGTCCAAAGATGGAATTGCTGTTGACACAACTAAGACAGATGCAGTAAAAACATTTCCTGTTCCCAAAAATACAACAGATGTCAGAGCATTTTTAGGACAAATTACTACAGGAAGTTTGTTAAAGGTTTTTCTGAAATTGCTAACCCGTTACACAGACAGCTTGTGAAAGGAGCTAAATTTATTTGGGACAAGAGCTGCCAACAGTCATTCGAAGAGATAAAGAAACTTTTAATCTCAACTCCAATACTCGCGTTTCCAGACATCGAAAGATTTCATACTCTACACGGACGCTTCACAGATCGCTATTGGTTACATTCTTGGACAAAAAGATCCTAAAGGCAGAGAACAAGTCATTGATTATGGTGGACGAACATTAAGAGGAGCCGAAAAGAACTATTGTATCAGGGATCTTGAATATTTAGCTTTGGTTGAAGGAGTTAAACATTATCATGTTTATTTGGCTAGCCAAAAATTCACAATATATACAGATCATGAAGCACATCTACACACCCAGAAGCTTACGAAGGAGAAAATCACAGGTCGACTTGCAAGATGGGCTATGTTCCTACAGAGCTATGATTATGAAATAATCTACAAAAAGGGAACGGCTAATGGTAACGCTGATGCATTAATTAGAAGATTATACGATACTGAAATAGCGACTATTACAACAGCTACAGTCGAATTATCAACACAGACAGAAGCCACTTTCATCGAGTTTAATATTCAGTCGTGGGGTGGGGGTTCCGGGGGTTGGAACAACCTTTTTTTGGACTATCAATGCATTTAAAGGGGGACATAAAGTTGCCCCCCCCTGTTTTAGTCCGGGATTTGGACCTGGACCCGTCACTGATATAAATTCGATAACAATATAAATGTATCAAAAGAATGAATTTCCTACTTCATTAGTGAATAAAATATTTATGAAAAAGTGGATTTTGTCTTAATATTATATATATTCAGGCATATATTTTAATTTGTTTTTAAATTCATGATCGTCCCTAGATCTGTAACTGTTGATCGGGATTAAACACGTGTTACATTATGATCCAATCGCAGCTTACCGCCCAAAATTTATGACATAAGTTGAATGATTTTCTTCTAGATTTGCTGCTTATTTGGACGTGTATTACCAGAACACTTTTTGTTTATAGGATCAAACGTGCATTGGTGAGTTGATAAGGATTTTATCTTTGATAAGATTGGATTTTTATTTACTTATTTCCTGTCTTACTTTTATTGAAATATACACGTCAGTATCATCATTTCTTTTCTTTTAGCATTGTCAAAAATACTATTCATGTCCATATATTGAAGAAAACATTTATTGACAGAATATTTTGCCTCATAAAGGGGGCGGTATGTTCTTTTTTGAGTATATTAACTATTTACTTTTCAACGCCATCACCCTAATGTTTTTGTTTAAATTAGTATAAAAAAGAAGATGTGGTAAGATTGCCAATGAGACAACTATCCACAAAAAACCAAAATGACACAAACATTAACAACTATAGGTCACCTTACGGCCTTCAACAATGAGCAAAGCCCATACCGCATAGTCAGCTATAAAAGGCCCCGATGAGACAATGTAAAACAATTCAAACGAAAAAACTAACGGCCTTATTTATGTAAAAAAATGAACGAAAAACAAATATGTAAACCATAAACAAATTTACGGTATTCGGAAAATCAGGAATCAAGCAAAACATTAATTTGTCATCTGCTTGACCATAATAATTTTTTTCTCATACAATTTGGGATCAAAATATCTATTTTAGGAGAAAACCATACCCCCCATTGAAGTTAAATGTCTAATCCCTTAGTGTATTGATATGAATAGTATTTTACTGGAAATGTTTGAAAAAAGATATTGATGCTAACGTAAATACTTTGTTCATTAAAAAGACGGGAAATAAGTCGGTGAACAAAAAAGTTCAAATCTAATTGAAAGTTAAAGTGCCCATGAACTCACTGATCATGCACGAGTGATTCTATTCATACAAAGTGTCCGTGTAACAACTAAAAAGAGTCCGTGTATCATCTAAAAAGAGTTCGTTTAACACCCGTTAATGCACTGTTTTTCTATAGCTCTGCGGGGTCCTTACGTTAGGACACCTGATTAGGTGTCTTAATATCGTCATAACTTCATCCTAACTTAATAAATTTTGAATTTAAATGTTTGTTCATTTGTTTACGTGTAGATTAACATGAAATGAAGCGTACGATCGTTTATTAACTCGCATATAACGACATTGAGCTTGATTTTAAACTTTGAACTTCAAATTTAATTCTCATTTTAAAACAACCTATTTTCCCGTTTAAATTTACAACCCTTTTTTTTATAAAATTTTATAATTACATTTGAAATCATGCATACAATTGTATACGTATAATTGAAAAAAAATCGTAAACCATTTTATTAATTTGTTTCGTCATTAATAAAGGTTTTATAAAAAAAGTTACTTCAACGATTTAAACTTTTGTTTGGAACGTCCTAACTCAAGTGTCCTAAGAGGATCCTAAGTCCATCCTGATATTGGTCTTAGGATGTGACTTAGGACTATTCTTATGATACTTTTGAGACCACCAACCCAGATCTTCACATGAGTCCGATTTGACTCCGAGTTATCCCCGGGGCAATTTACGACGCATTCGTTAAATTGCAACAGCCAATAAAATACGTTAGAACACTATTACCCAGAACCATTAGTACTGAATATGTATATTTTTTACCACATCTACTAAACAATATTGTACATACATTTTATCTTTTGAATATGTATAGAAAAATATTGCGTATCTATATGTAACTTTTAAAAACAGATTTTTTATTTTCAATCAATATACTGTTTGAATATTGAAACGTTTGACGTGCCATATAATACCATACATAGTCCGTATAGGTGGTAAAACGAAAATATATCATATATAAATTTACATGAATCAAATATTCTAAAAGGTGACCATGTTCGTTAATTCCCGCCATTGTTCCGATGCTATTGAGATTATCCAATTTAATACCAATGTGCTAAATATTTAATGAGATAACTAGACATCAACAATCGGTTTGATGAAATAGAGAAATAGTAAAAACTTCTAATATACATATTGTTAATTGCAAGACGTCAAATGTTGTGGATCTCCTCCAGTGTAAATGTGCTAAACAGTATGTTGGCGATTCAGAACAGCCGGTTAACAAACGAATGAACGGTCATTGTAGCGAATACCAATGTAAGCCAGACCTCCTTCTCAGTCGATATTTGAGATCCCCTGGCCACACTAAGGCAATTCTCAATCGACTGACCATTACAATCATTGACCACAACTCTGCTTGGTCTGGGGAGGATAGACTCACTCGGGAAAGGTTTTGGATACAAAAATTAACAACTTTATCACCAAATGTGATACATGAAAATATGAAGGTCGACTCCGTGTAGTGCTTCACATTAAGGTTATATTACTTATTATTACAGCCTCTGTTTCTATTTCGTAACCTTACTCATCTTTAAAATAAATTTGTTGAATATAATAATTCAAATTGCTTTCTTCTTGAGGGATGTAAAAGCCACGTTCAACTAGTTAACCTTAGACAAAACTTATTATAATATTTTAACGGCCGTTTGTTTGCGATGTTTAAGTACGCAGACTCTGTTGCAACTACTCTACTCTGTCAATTTGAAATATTTATAAATTTAGATCGTTAAGTACTGTTTACTTGGTATTTTTATTGACGTAATCGTTCTTGTTCATTGTTGTACAATCATAACTGTCGTTACCGTTAAAGATTTAGAATTGTGCTAGTTCATATCGCACATTATTATTATATTTAAACTCTCTGTTGTAATTGGCCATATAACCTACATGTATTTCATGTTTAACAAATTTTTAGAATGGTGAAGGCGTCTTAACTGATGTTCTGTTGGACTTTTTTTTATTGTGTAAATTTCAAGATTGTTATAGGTTTATCTAAGAAGACTCAAAGATGATTCATTTAACATCATAATCTTACTGAGGAAGGATATCTGTTATCCAAAATATTTATAAATAATTACATTTATAGTAACCCTTTTGTTTTTGTTTTTGGTGTTGTTGTGTACACCTTTTAGGCGTTTATATTATCTATTTATTGTGTACATGTATCGTTACTCCCAACGATCCAGCGCCCTCGTGGAGAAAATCGTTTACTGTTATTCAGACGTTATATATATATTCTTGTATATAATATTACCACGTAACATACCGTGACCCTTAAATTGCTTAAACATATAACATACCTTTCCAAGAAAAATATTTGTATTTAAATGCATAGTTTGGGCAAGTCGAGTATAGAAAATGTTTACATCTTAAACCATGAATAAGTGAAAGAAAACAATTTACCTTCTAATTGTAAAGTCCATGCGAATAATGAAGCAGCAAAATAGAGAAAGTTTCGGTAACAACTCATTCAACAAACTCTTCAAAGTAACATTATAATCAATATAATCAATGAATGTATTTACGACCACCGTCAGGAAGTTATGTTGACACATGAAGATCTTAAATGTCTGATAACTTATTTCCGCAATTTTAGATTGTACTTGAAAGTGTATTAAAAGGCAAGTGGAGTGTATTTAGTTTAAACATAATACTCTGTATACACACATTGCACTTGTAATATTAGTTACATAGTGTGCTAGTGACCTAATACAATATATATGGGGTCAGTAAATTCCATATGGGTTGAGAGCGAGCCCCTTATGGAATTTAATCACCCCATATATATCGCATCAGTTCACTAGATCAACGTGTAACGAATTTATCTTCCAGATTATCGTAACATGTGGCATCTAGAAAAGTTGCCTATTATAGTGACCAAGACTTCACTTTCTTTGGTCTTTGCAAAAAAACGTATGTCAACAATAACATCTTGTTTGCTATCATTTTTGTTTTTATATTGATTTCAATCGCCCATCGCTAATTTTCTCGACTGTTGAAACGTTTCAGATTGCTCCTTCAACGCCGTGTATTTTTTTAAAGGGATGCAACACTACTACTAACCTTGGAATTTAGCATGATCTATATGAAAAAAAGAATAGAAATTATCTTTGCTTCAAAAATGAAATATTTGACAAGAATAGTAACAGTTTATCCTGTCTAGTACTATATTAGTGCAAATTGAAAATACCGTTTACATATAGAATAAAAACCATCAAAGGAATAAAATCCATCAAATGTTCAGCTTTTTTTCTATTTACAAGCTTCAGTTACCATGCCATCTCACTTTTCAAAAATATCTTACATGAATACCAAATATAAAAGAAAGAATATATACGCAGAACTCAGAAAATAAATCTCCAATAAAATGCCGAGTTAATTTTGATGAATTAAGGTTTATGTACCCTTCTGTAACCATTTTTGTACGAACTTTTCAAACTTCAATTGTATCAAAACTACAGATATAATGAATAATAAAGATAGACCATTTAGAACATATTCCAAGGGGAAACTTGATGCATAGCATTATTTTTTACTGTTCCATTGCATTATCAAATGCAATGACACAGTAAAAAATAATGCTTTGCATCAAATTCGTACAAAAATGGCTACAGAAGGGTACATAAACCTTAAAAGCAATATTGTTCTTTCTTAATCTGTATAAAAACGGATGTGATGTACCATGTTTTGTAACGTACATGTATAACAAAGTCATCTTAACATTGTTAATTGTAAAATAATCAATCTAATGATTGTAATATAGAAAACAAATTATCAATTAGCGACCAAACCCAAAAAAATCGCAAAATGATTAGTGATGTTCAGTTGCGAGTGAATTTTTCTTATAGCTTTACTTACATTCTTGGCGTAGTTATTATTTTTCTCTTATTGCGCACTGATCATTTAATGCCAGGAACTATATCTTTTTCTACGAAATCGCTTTTCCTAAGCTGTAACATCATCAACAATGTCTAGCAACACCCATTGTCGTATTACGTCAGAGGAGTGAAATTATCAGGTTTATTTCACATAATTATGATTTTTTCCCTCATTTAACCAGGAAAACACGATATTTTATACATGAAACACAATGTGGTCGGACTTCACCAGTTTACCAATAATTGATCAGCAATTACAATTTACAATGAATTAAATCATAAACCTCCTTCTTTCAGACCTATATGTAACAAACATGCTTCAATAAGCAACAATAAATTAATAGACGTTATTAAAATTCTAGTTTGCAACAAGTAGAGTCTTAGTCCTGGGTATTTGACTTACCCAATCCCCAAAAAAGTAATAAAAAAGTTTAAAAGTAGAGGAAACACTTTATGAAAATCTTAACACGGATAACATTAAATGGTTAACCTTAAACAAAAACTTTTTTATTTCAAAATGCGTAAACTAGGTCAATTGTACACTTCAATTTCTCAATCTACTAAGTAGTTTTGATGGATTACACATAAAAGCAGCGGACATGGCTTTTTCAATTTACATGTGTTTGATCTATTTCCGTGTTTCACCGAAACTGAAAACATATACACATGAATGTAGGGACATATAAGAAATGAGAAAACAAATTTCCTATGCTGTTTCTTGCATCTTTTATGTTGGCATAGTTCTGCTACACATATTGATTATCAATTCAAAAGGTAAGTCAGTATATTCATATTTAAAGTGTCAGACTAATTATAAGAATAAGGAAATGTTGCATATTAACCATAGATACGGCTATCCATCGGAGTTAAAATGACGGAGATAAAATCAGTTATAGGTCACTGTTCGGCTTTTAACAATGGTGTGCATTTAAATGATACAAACCATGCAACTGGAGTGTCCCATAGAAATTTCAAAATATCTTTGTTTAATATAGGCAACAATAGTGTACTGTTGTTCAAAAGTTACAAATCCATAAGTGTATCATAATCATGATAATAGCATATTCTTTGGCCCCTACTCAGGATCTAGGCACAGGATACAAATCGATGATATAACAAATTATGATGATAAATGAACACGCAAAATTAAAGCTTTTAGTGTATACACTTGAAATGAATTCAACATTATTCTAATTTTATTCGTCAGGGTCTAATCTATATCCACCTTAAAAAAGATACGTGGAGGGACCAATTGTGTTATGCAAACTGATAAATGTGAATTACTACAACAAATAATGTGTCACCTATTATGATAAAATTGCAATATTCTTTAACGTTGATGCATCTATCAATTTGAATTTTTACTTACACACATATTTATTACTTTCTCACATCAACATGTTCAACCATTTTAAAATATTTTTTCTTCCTCGTACACAATTAGTCAATTGTTTTTAATGGTTGTTATGTCATAAAAATCAAGTCTGCATTCATAACTTGTGAGGACTTTTCTATTTGGAATTATTTTTTGTCGAGAGAGGTTATTAACAACTTATATTATGATTTTACCTCTCAACTTTGGTTTACATTATTAACCCCCTATAAGAAATAGAATACATGTGTGTATCTGGTATGCAAAAAAACAACACATTTGCGAATCTATGTTAGTTAAATTAATCGAACAACTGTCGTGAATATATAAAAAATGGACATATATGTACTATATCGCCATTATGACCCACTGTCATCGATTGAGGAAAATATTGTTCATGATTGAAAACAATTATATATGTTTTTGTCATCTAGAGCACAGGAACTAGGTTAGGTTAACTATTATAATTTTGTTGATCAATGTTTTCAAATCGTTTTGCGTATTGCCTGTTTATTTATATTTTATAAGTAACGTTTTAATGTTGACATTGATATTTCTTTGTTTTCTAGCAATGTGCATTTTACAACAACATGTATCCATATCCGTAAAGTGAAAAATCATAAAGGGATCTAAGTCGCATATCCTTGAAAGCCTACTCTAACTAAATAAAAATTTCCCAGCGAAAGCAACGTAATTGCCAAACGTGTCGTTTTTCAAAAACTTCTTTCTTCTTTTCTTCGTTAATTTCTCCGCACCTGAGCACCCGCGCCATTCGGTAGTAAACTCTTATTGCTCCATCTTTATAATATTAAAATTAACACAGATATAAACAAATAAAAGAAAAGGGGGCAGGGTGGATACTGAGGTATCGATACACAATTGAAAAATAACAAAACTTTAAGTGGTAAAGAAAAATCGGTGTCAGTTTGGTTCAGGTTTGTCGGAATAAGCTCAAACACCACAATTGTGTTTTTTGACAAATGTTTAAGTCAGAGACGGGCACGATTACTTACAAATGTAATCGACTAATAATCGAAGTTATTGAAATAAATTAGAAAAATAATTGATGATTACATCATATTTTTTGCTGTAATCGATTAAATTACGATTACAGGTAATCGAAAATGTCTTTGATAACACATTACTGTCGATTACTGGAAAAAACGATTACCCAGGTTTATAACTTGATACACGAGACGCGCGTTTGGTCTAAATAGAGATTTCCAATAAAATGACTTTACTCGAAATAACTGACCTAACTCAATGTATTTCGTCCTACTGCATTGAAGCATGACGGAAGGGAGCATACACTGCATGCATGTTTTGCTCTTTTAACACGCATTATTTGCTGGAATATACCTTCAGTAAAAATCAACCCCAACTAATTTTTTAACTCTTTAAATATTTTGTCATTAAACTTTGAATGATTTTATTGACACAAATAATATAATGGAACAAGTAAATTAGCAACTTGTAATAAAATACACCCATCATTACTTGTCATTTCACTTGACCCATATCTTAGTTCTTCTCAAATTATGATTTTTAAAAACTACCAAGACGAAATTTAGCATGAAAATATTAAAATTATGAATTCCGAAGCGAAAAGGTTGTCTTTTGATTTGTTTTCACAAGTTTTAACGTTTACAGTAGATTCCAACACATCCGAAAGTAAAAGGTGTACTCGACTATTATTTTAATAGTATCTTTCTATAATTTAATAGAAGATAATAAGTTGATGTGGGCGGATATTCATATCATCGATATATTTATCAAAAAGTATTTTTTGTCGCACCTATACTAATGTATGAGACAGGTGTTTGTACTTGTATGCCGAAACGTGATTCGATAATGCAGGAGTAGAGGGCGTACTCACCCCTTTCGATCGCCAAATAATTTTGAAAATCTCATGTTTTCCACAATATCTTTACACATTTTTAGCGTTTAATCGTCTTAGCTATTTTGTTGCATCGCTCCGCTCGGCAGTAGAAATCCAATTATCGGGAACTACACCCTCTTTCAAATATCTTTGATCCAGCCATATTCACAAATTGTATTGCAAGAAAACAAAATTTAAAGATTGTCGTTTGACTTTGATGACTACTTTTTAAAAACAACAATGTCTGAACATTAGACATCTCGCATGAGATTTAAAAGTTTAAGACTACATGTATACTGAATTGGATTTTTCCGTGATTTAGTAGCTCACTTAACAAAGAAATGTGATACTGACGTATTATCTAATGGACACATGGAAACTACATATTTATATAATTATATAATCTGCTATACAGTTATGACTACTAATGGTCCTACATACACTCTATGCTTTTGACATGACACATGTCTTGCTTTTCTAGACTGTCTATAGATTTCTTATACTTAATTTGTGATATGTACAAAAAAACAAGGTGTATTATGATTGCCAATGAGACAACTCTTCACAAGAGACCAAATGACACAGAAATTTTGACATCTATAGGACACAGTACAACGTTCAATAATGAGCAAAGTCCTTACCGCATAGTCAGCTATTAGACGCCACAAAATGAAAAATGTAAAACAACTAAAACGAGAAAACAGTACGAAATAATTGATCAATATTATAAACTGGGTAAATATTCTCTATTCATTAGTTGTAGTTTTTTTTAAGATAGTGTTCAGCAGCTTTGGATACTATCAGATCGGTTCACGGAGTTTATTTGGAAATACTAGAAATTGCTGTTTTTATGCTTCGTTTCAGTCTTACGAGTCAATCCCTTTCTTACTGTTTTAATTTTTACATGATCATTCGATAAACATACTTCTATGATCTCTATTGCCTTTAACTTGGACATTTATAAAAACTAGGTAGCACAGAAATGCACGCGTAAAATAAGTTCTTGACATAAATTGGCAAAAACATCATATAAGAATTAAGCCTCAAGTTATAATACTTACGACAAAGAAGCCTCAAGCTTTATATAATACACGGACTTACGACGGGGAATTAGCATCAAGCTATAATACTTATGATGATGTTGATACTGATGTATATTTTATATCCAGCGACAAATATAACATAAAATCTTTTTATATTAACAATGATTATATGATTATGATAAATGCATATACCTTTTTGTACCATGGATCTGTCGCCAGAGTTGTCACATTTATATACATAAAACTTCAAAGCGAGACAAAAATTGAAACTAAAAAAATCACTAATCCAATCAAAACATATGATTGCTTTAGAATCAACTTCTTATTGGTATAGTAAGGGTAAAAGAAAATTCCCGTAAAGACTGAAGTGACTTATTACATGTGTCTCTCAAAAATGGCATTCTCATCCACATCTAATCAGAGATACTTGTGGACAGGATATTTAAGATAATTATTTTGTACTATAAACTGATAGTTTACTATCCACACTGGCCAATGTTTATATGCAGATTTTTTTTCATCAGTTGCTAATCAAGTACACCCTCCAAATTACAATCTATATATAAATAATGAATTGGTGTACATATTTATTTACATACATTATTATCAATTACAATATTCTTTTCTCTCATGTTCGTTGTTTTTCATTTAAAAGAAAAGTGTATGTCAACTCTAAGAATTTAAAGAAGTACAAGACCTGTTTATTTTTTTTTTAAATATACACATCCCGTTTTCGTACGTTTTTCACGTATAAAAATTTAGAGATTGTAAATAAATGAGACTTACTGCAGAAGAAGAGAACGTTTGAAATGATGCTTAATAAAGTAGGATGCAATCCCAGTTATCAACTTTAACAGAGACACATTCTAATTTACACTTGAGTTCAATTTTTCGGAAATTGTTTAAAAAAAACCAAAAAAAAAACGTATTTAATAATAAATACCCACAGATATTAAATATTATAAAACATTGAAAAAACGAAAAGAAGAAGGGACACCAATCTAATAATGTCAAACAGTAGCAATACAAATATTAAATAATAATATGTTCATTAAATTATTCAAAGTATATCGGATAAACAAAGTCATGGTAAAAATCATGAAAGACAACTCAAATGAATCGAATGATAGTTAAAAATACGTATATATACGTGGTCTTATGGCAGTGAAGTTTAGGCGGGAATCTCAATAATCACGTGATATAAAACAATCATGATTTTTTTTCCGTTTTTCATTATCTTAGAAACACTTGATATTAAAAAAAAAAAATTATGAATGGGTTAAATAATTAAAGAATACTTAGTTAAAATTTGAGAGACGCATTTAACAAAACTAGTTGATTAGCAATAACCGGTCCCGTTACGTGCGTACGTCGAGTTATGTACATATGTCATTTTATTGGAAATCTCTAATAAGACACATCAGTGACGCTCAGTTCAAAAGCGCTGTCAGTTACTGCACACAAAAGTGTAAAAAGGAAGTCACTAATTCGTTTCACCAAAAAATCATTCTCATCAGCTAAAACAAATTATCAAATATACGTAGTTAAATAGATCAATCGGGATTTCACGTTTAGCATGTGCTTGCCTGTCTCTTTAATTTTATATAACTAAGTTAATATCAGGTTGCACGATGGAGAGTGGAAATAGGTCATGTGTCAAAGAGACATAAAACGATCACAAAGCAGAAATCAGACCAAAGACACACCTGGGTCTTCAACACAGTAAGAACATCCCACACTGGCATGTCAGTTAACTGCTAGTAGTCTGTTTTTATTTATGTATTATTGTCATTTTGTTTATTTTCTTTGGGGGACATCTTCTGACATCAGACTCGGACTTCTCTTGACCTGAATTTTAATGTGCGTATTGTAATGCGTTTACTTTTATACATTGGCTAGAGGTATAGGGGGATGGATGAGATCTCATAAACATGTTTAACCCCGCCGTATTTTTGCGCCTGTCCCAAGTCAGAAGCCTCTGGCCTTTGTTAGTCTTGTATATTTTTTAACTTTAGTTTCTTGTGGTCAATTTGGAGTTTAGTATAACGTTCATTATCACTGAACTAGTATATTTATTTGTTAAGGGGCCAGCTGAAAGACGCCTCCGGGTGCGGGAATTTCTCGCTGCATTTAAGACCTGTTGGTGACCTTCTGTTGTTGTCTTTTCTATGTTCGGGCTGTTGTTTCTTTGATACATTTCATATTTCCATTTTCAATCTTAAGTGTACTAGTTCAGTGAAAAGTTGACGTCACACTAAACTCTGACACATATAAATGAACCAAAATAAAAAAAATACATAAATTACAAAGGTTTCCGACTTGGGACAGGCACAAAAATGCGATAGGGAAAAACATGTTTTATAAACCACCGATAGAACACTTAGATACACGCTAAATGCCGATACATTGAAACAAGTTTAAAATGCATTGGTTAATAAACCACGGTCGAGTTATGTTCTTCCCCGGAGCACGTAGTTAATTGTGCACCTTAACGTCGTCAATTATCAGATAGAGCGGTTCGCTTGTGTCCATGCACTATAGAAGTTCACCAAGCGACTTCGTAATCGTTATTTTGCAGGATAAACTAGAAAATATGTTTGTGCCGTAGGTATTTAATCTGAAAGCAGTGAAGAATATTAAATTTGCCGAATGATTCGTGCAATATATCATATTTATTTTTTAAACACTCACTCAACATAGTAACGGGAAAGACGATGCCCCCAAACGCACGACTGATATTCACTCAAACCAAAAGACCGAAATGCAACGAACTCGAAAGTGGTCAGTTGTTTTTATGTTAATTTTTGTAAGTTGGATACACTGTTTAGGATTTAAAAGTAAAATATGAGAATGTCATTCAAATAGGTGATAAGGAATATGACCTGTAATTAAAGAAAATGTGTAAAAACGAGCATGCATTCTTGCTAACATAAAACATATTTGTCTTCTGTGTTACATTTTTGGGCAAATGATTAATTTTGTTATGCAGAATTGTAGTGTGGCTTAATACAAAACTAACACCAACATTATTGTCCTTGTTGCTTTCTTATTGTTCGCTGATAGTTAAATAGTAATCAAAGGTATTGGGCTTATAATTTAATACGCTAGACGCGCGTTTCGTCTTCATGAGACTCATCAGTGACGCTGATTAAAATCGTTAGAAAGCCAAACAAGTACAAAGTTAAAGTTAACTATAAAACTATTTCTACCCAAGAAAATGCCTGTTCCAATTCATGAATATGAAAGTAGTTTTCCGTTCGTTTGATGTGTTTTTGAGCTTTTGATCTTTTGTTTTGATTATTGACTTTCCGTTTTGAATTTTCCGCGGCGTTCGGTATTTTCGTCATTTTTACTTTGTGTTAATTCGATGAAAAAGCAGTTTATAGAAAAGAAGAAAGTATTTGTATTTCTATGATTTATTTTAAGCTGAACTACCAACTGCATATTTCAAAGGTCGTGGAAATACATGGAAAGAAGCAAGAAATAGCTGTAAGCTTATTGAGTTATCAGAGAAAATCCAGGTTTCTAACAACATACATGGAGAATATGGACAATATGGATGGGTAGATGCATCTGTAGAATATACACCTTGGGTTGAATATAAAAGTACGTATGTCCATAAAACCTTTAGTACACATATGTATATGTTGATGATAGTAAAGTTGCATCAATTGGTGAAGGGTAGTTTCGCAAACTCCGAAATTATGAAAAATGAAAACAGTTTTGTTAACCGTTATTCTTTTAAAAAAAATAGTTACATCGCACGATCCTTCAAAGAGTCATAGTTCTTATACATAATATACAGAAAAAAAACTCGATTACGCAAATTGAGGCGTCACAAGATCCGGTCGAACATTTCATGATTTTGTCATTTCATGATTTACTTCCATGTACAAATATGTTGGGATAGAAGGGTCATAGAAGGAAACATACATATGCCGAAAATGAAACCCGATAAGAACAATAATATGCATAATCATGTAAGTGTGAATCGCAATGAATGTATCCCGTTTTCAAATTGATGCACTAAAGGCTGATTGGGAAATTTATGTCTTGTGATGATCGATACCTACAGTTCTTTCTTTTTTGCTTGAAATTTATACCTAAAGCTAGACATATTTTTTTTTTTAAAGTTTGTCTATTTGTTCATTCGTACTTCAGAATGCTACCTTGTTAAACAGGAAGACATAGTGACCACCACAGTTATAAGATACGGAAATCAATTACAGGACTGTTTGCTATTTTGTCAAGCCTATGTCTATATCGGATTACAGGTAGATTAATTTAATTTAAATTTAGTAGACATCGATATTATATGTATATATATATGTATAACTATTGTTGAAAAGGATCTATCACAGAATTAAAAAAATGTAACCAAAAATTGTACTCTCCAATAAAAATAATAACAAGATGTTATGATGGAAAGGACTTAAAATATTATTCAACGTTTGTATCATTCGACACATACAAGCTAAATGAAAGGGGAAATATACCAAAGGGACACATTTCAAACTCATTTAACAAAATTTAAACTGACAACGTTATGGAAAAAATCAAAACAAAATAGACAAACAGACAAGTAATAGTACATAAAGCACAACATAGAAAACAAACAACGGAGCAACACTAACCACACCAAAAACTAGGGGTGACATCAGGAGCTCCGGATCAGCTAGCAGATCCTGCTCCGCATGTGACACCCGTCGTGTTCCTTCAAGCAAAAACCTGGTGATAAGTCTAATTATGAAGGTTACATTCTAGAAAAATGTAACGCCCCCCCCCCCCCCCCCCCCCCCCGGATTTTTATTTTTTTGGGGAAGTCAATTGTAGGAATGTTTTCAATTTTGGCAAGCCTATACATTTGTCGTGTTCTTGAGAAAAAGAATAGAAAATGTATGATACAAAGATAATTTCAGGAAATTGGAAAACATATTATGTAACTTGCTTAACAAATGATACAAATAATTCTTTTTCTCATTATATTTATTTTTATATCGTTATTCGTAAACAAAAATATTGTTCTGTGTTTTTTATCCTCTGTTCAGACATTTAATAGAAATGTTTCAAAACGATTGTATTACATTTGGCGTCTGTCGTCCGCAAACTTTTCACTTTTTGAACATCTACATTTTTGTACTAGAGAACTATTTAAGCGTCGGTAAGTTGAACTGTTTGTTTCTCTCCATTTTTGAAGCATATTATAGAAAGATCAAAGCACGTCATTTTTAAATCAGATGTTATATCAGCCCTTGGTCAATATCAGCCCTCAAGCCTATGTCATTTGGGCTGATAACACATATGTTATCGAAAAAATGCCATGTAATAAAAGTAGGGACGTTATCCATAATGTTTTGTTATCAACATAACATAATCAAATGAATTGACTCATACCACTTGTGGAGTGATTTATGACAGGGAAATAAAAATAGCATACAAATTACATAATCGGCATATAACAACACCAATAGAGTCTTCAATCAGTAAATGTGTTGTGTCCACAATAAATTAAAACAATAACTATTCAAGTGTGAATGAAATATAAATCGGTTCACATCTTCTTGCGTCAACATGGTCAATACAAAGAGATCTAAATTGACTGCGAAATCATAATGACCAATTTAATACGATATTCTACCAAAGGAACCTTCTGAATATTCATGAACAATGTAAAATGTACGTTTTATTTATCAAAACGCACTCAAGAACATCTGTATCGTTTTAAAAGACCTAATAAATTCAAAAGTATCATTTACCAACACCTTAAGAAGCACAACCATCCTTTTAAATATTTAGCAGTTCAACCTTTAGAAGTAGTAAATAAGCAGTCTGGTGAATCGCATTCAAAGTTTGTACGATCACGGAAAATAATTGAATTAAATTGGATTAAAAAATTACAGACAGTTTACCCTCTCGGTCTAAATGATAATATCATGGGAATTGGTAATATATCTAGAACTAATTCCGTTAACATTTTGGATATTGTTTCTAAAACTGTTCGTAAAAACCGTTCTCACGGTTGTAGAACAAATCGCAATCAAAGAAAATTTCGGGCCAATCATACCAATATTTCGGACCTAATTTCTATTTCAAAAAACAACGGCAGACATTATCTGTTAACAAAACTCTGTTCGTTACCGGTTAATAAGTTAAATTAAATTTTGGAGGATTGCAACACAATTTCATATAGCAGTCCTAAGTATGAAATTGTTCAAATTATTATGGCATATTGTTATTCTAAATTATTTCCCAAAATTGATCGCCCTGAAGATCATAAAAAACATTTTATCAAAATTAAGTATGTCAATAAAGGCTTTGATTTTGTAAATATTGCCGGTATATTTAACGACCATTCTGTTAAAGAACAAATTCCTGGATATTTTGACAATACTGAACTACCTCTTATTTGTTATATTTACAAGAAATCTACCCGGAAATTTGTGTTTAATTATAGTCAATTGTGTAAAGATGTTAATATCAGTGAAAATACACCTACTTCATGTAATTGCAGTAATTCCGAATATATTTATGGACCCATTTCCCATGTTATAACAGGAGATCTTAACATCGTCCAAGACCGAGAGTTAAAATCATTTCTCAGTAAAGGACCTAAATATCGTCCCCCGTCAATTATTAATTGGAATGAGTGTTGTAATATCATCCACGACTCACTCCATACTTAATGTATGAAATGGATAAAACGGGAAAAAGCTGACAAAAAATCTTTGGACTCTTTTTTTAATTCAGTAAGGAAGATAGTTGATATACGTATTCAACATTTTAAAGAACATTTTAATATTAACAATAACCACAATAAACCTTTTTCTCGTATCAAACATAAACTAAAAGAACTAGCCAAGGAATTTGTTTTTGTCCCAGCCGATAAAGCTGCTAATAATATTATTATTGTTTGACGTAAATTTTACATTGAGGTTCTGAAAAAGGAAATCACCAATTCACCAACATTCCAACTGACTCCATTTTCAGAAAACGAAATCTGTAACAAACATAAACTATTAGCCACCGCTTTACAAGCAGAGCCAAATACAATGAAAGTCCCAACTATGTATTGGCTTTCGAAGCTACACAAAACCCCTTACAAATATAGATTTATTTCGTCTTCAAGCCATTGTTCAACTACTAAATTGTCTATTATTCTTACCAGCACACTTGGTACAATTAAAAACCTTATAATAAATTGTTCAAATAAGGCCTTCGAAAATAGTGGAATAAATTACTTTTGGAGTGTCAAGAACTCGTTGGAAGTACTTGATAAATTGCATGCTTATATTGGTGATTTTGAATCTGTTCAAAGTTTTGATTTTTCTACCTTGTATACCACATTGCCTCACATTCTCATTAAGAAAAAATTCACACACCTAATTAAATGGGCATTCAAAAAATCAGAATGTGAATATATATGTTCAAACTCTTTTAGGTCATTTTTTAGTAGCAATAAACTAAAAAACTATGTTAATTGGACATGCTTTGATACTATATATGCCCTTGAATTTTTATTCGCTTTGGAGATTCCGTTTATCGTCAGATTATCGCAATTCCAATGGGGACTAACTGTGCACCACTTATTGCGGACCTCTTTTTGTATTGTTACGAGTTACAATTTATGACTAAAATAAGCAAAGACCCATCAAAACAACATCTGATAAACAAATTTAATAATACTTTTAGATATTTGGATGATATTTTGGCTCTCAATAATGACGACTTCAGTATGTATATTAATGAAATTTATCCTGGTGAACTTACTTTAAATAAAGCTAATACTAACAATGACCACTGCCCTTTCCTCGATCTTGATATCTATATCACTAACGGAAAGCTGAATACTAAAATTTATGATAAAAAGGATGATTTTTCATTTTCTATCGTTAATTATCCGTTTTTAGATGGTGACGTTCCCTTGTCACCATATTACGGTGTTTTTATATCTCAACTTGTACGATTCGCTCGTGTATGTAAAAATGTTTTAGATTTTCTTTGGTTACATCTTCTGACATCAGACTCGGACTTCTCTTGAACTGAATTTTGATGTGCGTATTGTTATGCTTTTACTTTTCTACACTGGTTAGAGGTATAGGGGGAGGGTTGAGATCTCACAAACATGTTTAACCCCGCCGCATTTTTGCGCCTGTCTCAAGTCAGGAGCCTCTGGCCTTTGTTAGTCTTGTATTTTTTAAATTATAGTTTCTTGTGTACAATTTGGAAATTAGTATGGCGTTCATTATCACTGAACTAGTATATATTTGTTTAGGGGCCAGCTGAAGGACGCCTCCGGGTGCGGGAATTTCTCGCTACATTGAAGACCTGTTGGTGACCTTCTGCTGTTGTGTTTTTTTTATTTTGGTTGGGTTGTTGTCTCTTTGACACATTCCCCATTTCCATTCTCAATTTTAGTGTATATTAAATAATTATTTTTCTTTTTCAAAATTCAAAATATCAACTTTTTAAAATTATTCTAAAGAAATTAATACATAAAGATTCACTATTATCTAAACAGACGTAAACATATTTGTCTGTTTAATATAGTTCTTTTATAAACTGTGATTGACCTTAGAAGATGCCATGCAATCATCTGTCAAGAAGTATTAATAATTATTTTTACAAAAATTTTGAAACACATTAACATTGAATACGAATATTTTCACATAATTAGATAGCTCTTAAAACCCTAGTTATAGTAAAAAGTATAATATAAGTTGAGGTATGGTACGCTTGTTAAGATAGTATTCGTCACAAAAAGCTTCAAGTTCCCTGTGAGGTCATAATTTAGTTTTTAGGAAATATTTCGGTCTAATTTAAAAATATACGACAGCTGTTATTTACTTTTTCTGAACACTTATTGCGGAATTGTGTCAAAAGTAAAGAACAGTGCAGCATCGATTCTAAGAAATATCTAAAGACAAAACTTGATTTATTCATAAACCAATTAAAATATTATCATGAATTTTTCGTGCATGTGTTACGGTTAGACATCACCTTTAAATTAGAGCCAACATAAATCAATTATAAAATTTAAAAAGATTTTTTATACAAATGTTTTCAAGAAGTATTACACAAATATTACTGTCAACTTAACTGTCAAAATATGAGTCCTATATTTTATCTGTATCTGTATCCGGAAATCTTCTCGTAATCCAATCTGAATATAACGTTCACTACTAAGGTCACAATCTAGTATGATGTTGTTTGAAGAATAAAAGTATCAATCCAAATGCTGTGAATATTATACTAATGTCTATCGATGTCTAAGTCTAAGTCTAACTTTAGTGACTGTATATATATATAGTTGTCACGGACATTTCTAGATAACTCTAGAAATTGAACGTCCTAGAAAGTTACAACGGAAGTTTCTAGTTAAATGTAGAGGTTTATATTACGCATCTTTTATAAGGATCATTCTGGAATCATTATGTAAGTTAAATGGAAAGTTCCAATAATTCCATCAGTATCTGTGATTGTTCCAGTGATTTCAAAACTGCGCAGTGATAAGATTATTTTGTAAACAACTATCAGGCCACACAACACAAATTATGCCAACATAGATAAATATAATAGTTACAATATCATAACACATGTATTAAGACGTATTGAAAACATCATTTAATTACACAAACCGAAAAACCAAAAATATTTATAGAAAATTATAGAAATATTTACACTAGTTGCACAACGACAAACATCTCAATCTAAAAGAGATAGTAAACATCGTCTTCAGATTTTTAAAGACACACTTTCATCCCACTGTCAAAATTTATGTAAATAGAGGAAGTCTTGATAGTTGTGAAATAAATGAAATGGGTACATAATACTCCTATTTCTAGACACTTCAAGCATTTGTAAAGCAGTTTGTGACTGAACCGACCGTTAAATCAGTCAGTATTGTGACAATGGTAAGAAAAAGATATCACACGTACATTCCTTTTTTAGAATTGAATTTTAAATTTTTACATGCGCCTCATAGAGAGTCACACAGTAAACAACCTTATCTCTATAATTTGCACAAACTGTCCTGTTTCCATAGGTAGTCTCTAAATTATTGTTTGAACTAAAAAAGTGTATAGAAATTTGTATTCTCTATTATATTCAAAATGTTTTCAAACTCAACGTGTTTTTACATAATTTAATATCTATAAGTTTGTGTGAATTTAAAATACGTGAATTCCATTCATGTCTAATTTGGTCATGTATGCGCAGTATCATCCAACAATCATACGACGATCTGATAAATCGTCTTTCCTTTGAAGTGTCCGACTTCCAAGCTCTATGACGTTTAAAAAGTCAATCGGAAACACCAAACCTTGTAGCAGCAGTAGCACCACAAGATCGTAAACTATGTAATATGTATGATTTTATATCAGGAACAAATGGAGAAATGGCAACCATGAAAATTTCCCTCATCCTTGTATGGCTTTTTACTTATTGTTGAACGAAAAACAAAATGTCATTTCACTTGTGACAAATTCCGTGTGAAAACTCAGCAGTTATCTCCACAACGGTAAAATAACAGTACCATATATATATGCCTTGCACTGCTGCATGTATTCATAAGGACTTTCAATAATAGACTAACTGGGGGAATATACCACCCATTCAAACCTTGCCATTTTACAGTGAACGCATCAATACCCATTGAATGTACATTCCAATACCTGGGGTAAAATACTAGTAATCGATGATTATGATCACTTACAAACCAATCAATTTCATGAGGATCTATACAGGGAATCCAAATATTCAAAAATATGTACTGCATTACGGCAGTCATTAGTATTTATGATACGACTTATATTGTCTGCAATTTAATTTTTTGATCTAGTTATTAATTCAACCTCTAAGAACAAGTGTGTTTCAAACAAGTCACAAAAATATCATATGCAATATCTTGCAAATAAGGCTTCATTCTGCCCTTATATGAACAATTGAAACAACGTTTGGTTATCCGTAAATCATTAATGCGTTTATCTCTCTTAAAATCTATCAAAGAAGCAATATACATTTAACAACCGTAAGTTCTTTCCAATTAGAACTGTGATGTTCAGCGTTTTAATGCCACTATGAGCAATGTTCTAATGATTTTCTACTGAATATCCACCATATACAGTTCCACTGGTATCAACATTAACATGTATGACACGTATATTGGATACAAAATGTTTAGAATTAACATCAATACTAAGGTATTCAGTCACAATATTATGAACAGCCACAATCCTATGACATACGACATGGATAAACTACAGTTCTCACATATCCTTAACCTAAATATTCTGAAAGTAGTTTAACTTGTTTTATGGTATCAGCCAGTTACGATAGTCTGTCAACTGGAATGCTTATGATAGCTTTGTCTGAATCAATGAAATAACCTAAATATATGTATCAATGTTTAATTTGGGAGAACATATGGTCAAAACCACTTTGATTAATTAGTTCTCGTTTAACTCATGTGACAATATTATCTGTACGAGAATTTGTTTTCATACACCTCTCAGTATTTTAATAAGTGGTCAGGTAACTTAGTTAATATATAACAGACAGAACTTTATATATATATGTAAATTGACATGACGTATATCTAAAATTAAAACTTTTTATTAACATTGTTTTGAACAGGTATAGCAAGTTAATTTACCAACCAATGCTTTATCATCAGTACATTCAATAGTAATTCATTTAACCAAAAGATCTTCAATAGCTTCTAAAACAAAATCACTGTGTGTAATAGCAAAACAATTGTTTTGTAAACAATCGAAAAACTGATTTTCTACTGAATATCCACCATATACATTTCCACTGGTATCAACATTAACATGTATGACACGTATATTGGATACAAAATGTTTAGAATTAACATCAATACTAAGGTATTCAGTCACAATATTATGAATTGCCACAATCCTATGACATACGAAATGGATAAACTACAGTTCTCACATATCCTTAACCTAAATATTCTGAACGTAGTTTAACTTGTTTTATGGTATCAGCCAGTTACGATAGTCTGTCAACTGGAATGCTTAGGATAGCTTTGTCTGAATCAATGAAATAACCTAAATATATGTATCAATGTTTAATTGGGAGAACATATGGTCAAAACCACTTTGATTAATTAGTTCTCGTTTAACTCATGTGACAATATTATCTGTACGAGAATTTGTTTTCATACACCTCTCAGTATTTTAATAAGTGGTCAGGTAACTTAGTTAATATATAACAGACATAACTTTATACATATATGTAAATTGACATGACGTATATCTAAAATTAAAACTTTTTATTAACATTGTTTTGAACAGGTATAGCAAGTTAATTTACCAACCAATGCTTTATCATTAGTACATTCAATAATAATTCATTTAACCAAAAGATCTTCAATAGCTTCTAAAACAAAATCACTGTGTGTAATAGCAGAACAATTGTTTTGTAAACAATCGAAAAGCCGTGCAGTATACAAATGTATTCTTTATGCGTGTAAAATGGTATCAGTAATGAAATCATAACAACCAATGTTATACCAAAAATCATTATGTCTGTTTAAGTTTAATCTATCTCTGACGATAATTTTAGACTGACCTTGTTCATGTTCAAAATAGTCGTGTGTACGAAAGTGTGCACTCAATTGACTATCAATAGATATATTTAAATACTCATCCTATATAAAAAGGTTACGTATTTTTGGCCTATAGACTGCTTTAGGGTTGAATGGGTATCTATTCCTCAAATGTTGGTCAGATCCACAACCATAGCAAGCTCCTTGCTGAAACTTACACTGACTTCCGTTCGTGCTGGGCATGTTGGAATATAACGAGACCGGCATACCAACCGGGATGAGGTTCTTGAAAGAGCTGCTGTTAGAATTTCAATTGTTGTTTAACAGCACTGAAAATGTCCTGTTGTGAAACATCAGGAGATTCCTCAAGTGATGTTGGAGAATCTGGGTCTATTGTCAAATTCAAGAAAGGCAGCGTACCAAGAAAATTCGACTGCTCAGATTGACGATGTCGTGCTGAATGATTACATAGGCAATACAATACCGCGAAAATAATTTTAAAGCGGGAAAAATCCTAACGCCCTTTATGCTACATATGATGAAACACTCAGGATAAATTAATTTCATTCTAATGCATTGCCCGTTTAAAAGAATGAAAATACAAATATATTGGTTTGTTATTAAATTATAACGATACTTTTAATGTAACATATGATAAATATAAAAAGAAGATCCGCTTTCTTTGAATAATTATGGTCCAATAACTCTGTTAAATTATGATGTAAAATTGTTAGCTTATGCACTTGCTGAAAGATTTAAAAAGATATTACTAAAAATAATTCATAATTAGCAAAAGATTTATATAAAAAAAAATGGATACATAGGCTTCAATATTAGGCAAATAAAAGATAGTATTGATTACTCAGATAACTTTACAGTAGATGGAGCTTTACCTTTTGTTGATTTTTCCAAGGCATTTGGCTCCCTTGACAAAACATCCTTATTTTTTTAGAATAATTCATACTTTTGCAAACAGTAAATTTTATAAAATGACTATATAATAGATATACATGATTTAACTGAAGTGGTGACTAGCTACAGAATGCAAACATATATTACAAAATACACAGTCGTGTTAGTCACCGCCAGTGCAACGCATAAAGTACACAGTGACGTCACATTTGAATTTCTAAAACGATTTCCTAAAATTAAGAAAGAATTTGTATGACTTATCTTACATTTATTAATAACAGTGAATATTACAATACTAATATATATATCAAATGGTAGTAGTAATTAGATAATTAATATATTATCCAACTATGTCGGTGTTTCTTCTGAATCATCCAAACAAAAATGTAATAAATGAACTAGATGGATCTTTATCATAACACACCAATACAACAAAACAAATAAGATTTACAACTACAAACGTTAAGACATGTGACAAAAGCTGATGACAATAACAAATATAACAACAAAACTAAATAAATGAATTTGGGATGGAAAAGTACCGTGACACGTTTTATACATGTTAAAGCAATGCGAATTCACACTCAGCAAAACAGTCACAATCGGGAATAAGTCACGTTCGGTTATAAAAAGATCAGACGACGAAATGACAAACCACAATCTAACACGTGGTAAAAATGTCTATAGTTAGTTTGGACAAAGATACATCGTATGGATCAACCAATTCGTCTTGGTGTCCGTAAAATTTACGGAGTGTCATTTTTAATCTGTCCTCTTCATAACTTTGATGGAGCAGTTTCTGCGCTAGGAGCACACTCCTGTATATGAAGTCCGCATAGTGTGAACATGCACGAAAATAAAGTATCAATTGAGATATGTAAACATCATACGAAGGGCAGAGGGTATGTTTTTGCTGAGAAATGGGAAATTGATAATTGGGAAGTTGAAATCGTCCCGTTTATCATAGATTTTCGTGTGAAGTCGTCCATCTGTGTCAATATTGAAGAAAAGATCAAGGTATGAAGCAGTCCTTCTAGTATCAGTAGTATCCTTAACTTCAAGTTCACTGGGATATATGAGATGTAAATATTGGCTGAAATATGGGTTATTCAATGATAGGACATCAGCCAAAACAAGAAATTTGTATCTACGATTCCCATTTTTATAGAAAAAGCTCTGTTTAATTACTGGCTTTAAAATATCAGATATGAAATACTTTGATATAAACACCCTGATAACAGTTATATTTTTCTCCATATGTAAAGCACATTTTGTTTCAAACAAAAAGGAAACAAAGATAGACGTATTTAAAATTTTCAATAAGGAAATAAACGACTTAATAAAATTAATTCGATGAGAAATATTGAAACCGGAAAAATGTTATTAAAGCCATCAACATATTGTAACCTTCAAGTAATATCTGTAGGTATTAAATGTGTATGTTTGACAAATCATGTAAGCTTGCAAAAATAAATCCTTAAAATCATAAAAGAATAAGATATTTTCAATACACAGGCATCCTGTGAGAAAGTAAACACACATAATAATCACAAAACGGTACGGTGTGGATCAGTTGTTTATTTCCAATTTGTAAACAGGAAAACAAATCAATAAATCAATCAATTTATATTGATGTTTTTTTATATTATGTAATATGTGTAATTGTATAATACTAACATTTTTATAATATTTTATTATAAATTCTACCTGGATATATAATAATTGATATACAGGGATATTAAGCCCAATGTTGTAAGCTAAGTAAAATTGTAATACAGCATTGAGTGCAATAAAGATGATACAATTGTTTTAAAAAACAAAACAAAAAATGAATATAAAAAAAGAATGGTTGATAATTATATAACTGAAGGCTTGTCATTTTTTGAAATTACTTCCAAAATGTAATTTGTATCAATATAAACATGATGAACATACTTTGCAATTTTATTTGAATCGACCATTGAACAGTTTATACCAGTTATATGTAATATGTAACTAAATATAGGATAAATTCGCATTCAATCAATGTAGAAACTGGAAGATACTATAATATTTCCAGAAATGAGCGTGTCTGTACTTTGAGTGATAAACAAGTTATCGAAGACGAATATCATTTTATATTAGAGTGTGATTAAATATGAAAATGTCAGAACTAATTATATTAAGAAATATTATTATAGTAACCAATCCACTTTCAAACTAGTTCAGTTATTATCTGTTAGAAGTATTCAGGAGTTAAATAATGTGGGTAAATGCCAGTATGAGGCAGAGACAGTTCGTAACACTTGATTGTTTGTTATCGTTAATACCAATGCACATTGTATACCATACTCCGCTATATGTAATAAAATGTTTATGACATTAATGCTGTATATGTAAACTGTATAATTTGTGCATCTGTTTAATCCTATGAGCTGTATTTGCTTACGAAATAAAGTATTATTATTATTTTCATGACATTAATGTAGCTAATTTGTCATATAAACATTACCTATTTTTAACTTATTTCATTCATGTACATTAGCAAGCCAGTTGTGTGTGTTTGAACGTGAATGAAACAGACATTGAAAGAGCTGGATCAATATGCACACAGAATGCAATAGAACAGTGCAAGAAAGACAAATTTTTATTTTGTGCAAATGCAATCATTAGTCCGCAAGGTTTTATTATCTACAAAAAAGGTAAGTGGTACCAATATATATATATATATATATATATATAAGTACGTCTGAGTCTGCGAAAGCAAATTTACAGATCTAACATTGTTGGGTTGATGTTTAGACGAGTTGTATATATAAGAATTATTGACACCGAATGTTTGTGGCACAACATCGTAGCCACTAGTTAACAAATTTGTTTTTTCTGTGACGTATTAAATTTATATTCAGATCCATTTTGTTACATCTTGTGATCAATTTTATTTGGCAATCGTCAATGGCAGTCAGCAGGTTTAAAGAACATCAGTTGTTCGACCTGTTAGTCAAATGCGTTTTGTTTAAATATACTTTTTCACGGTTTTGGTCTTTTGGAAAATGTTGTTTGTGCTGTTTTTAGATCCCTCTACAACGAAATTTGTTTGACATGCACACGTATAAAATTTGCGGTTTTTATCCAACGCAATCATAGGTTTGAACGTAGTTTTCAATTTAGACTCGTTTATATTTTTTGTTTGGGCATGTATCATATTTTCCCTCCGGTTTATATGATCCGTTCATCCTATATTGTCTCTTAAAATTCAAGACTCAATCTTAAATTGAAAGTAAATTATATGGCCTTCCAAATACCGTTTCGATCCCTAACATCACTGAAGAGACATATATTGTCGAAATCTAGATCTGGTGTACTAAAGAAATACTGACACCGAATGTTTGTGGCACATCATCGTAGCCACTAGTTAACAAATTGTTTTTTCTGTGACGTATTAAATTTATATTCAGATCCATTTTGTTACATCTTGTGATCAATTTTATTTGGCAATCGTCAATGGCAGTCAGCAGGGTTAAAGAACATCAGTTGTTCGACCTGTTAGTCAAATGCGTTTTGTTTAAATATACTTTTTCACGGTTTTGGTCTTTTGGAAAATGTTGTTTGTGCTGTTTTTAGATCCCTCTACAACGAAATTTGTTTGACATGCACACGTATAAAAATTGCGGTTTTTATCCAACGCAATCATAGGTTTGAACGTAGTTTTCAATTTAGACTCGTATATATATATATATATATATATAAATTCTATAATGAGCCGGTCTAAAACGGTACAACAACAACACCAAAAAATTAAATCACGACAAAGATGATAAATATTTCGGATAACTAATACCCATCAGTATCATGCCATGTAATAGTCAAACTGAAATACTAATCTTTATTGTTATACAAATTATTACGAGCAAATACGCTGGTAATTTTGTTTCAATATTTATGTTTGGGAGGAGTAAGACATTCCTTAAAACTGTAATTTCCTGTACTGAACCCCGAAATAGCACTGATCGAACGGGAAAGGTAAGAGAAGGCGGGATAGTATGTTAAAGCAAACGGAGCAATTTCGCTTCTTCAGTTTATACTGTAGTATATGTCAATGCTGCTGATAATGTTAGCACACGAAAACCCCTTATCTATGTTTAATTTCCACACATTCTCGTTTGGTAAAATATCCGCGACGTTCCTGGAACTGTAAAAGCCTCCTCAGAGGAACAAATTCGTGTGTGAATCATATGTGAATACGTGAATATGACCAGACCTCTATTGTAAGCCTACATATGTTCAGTAAATATAATATATTTAAGAGAATGTTCTATGAGTCCCAATGAGACAAATCTCCATCCAAGTGAGTACGGTCACCAACACAGAGCTTTTCTTACACCAAAAAGCAAGGTATAAAAAGCCACAGAAATGACTAGTGTTAAAGCATAATACAGGAAAACGGTATTTTCTATATACTATACGAGAAACGAGAACCACACCAAACAAAAGACAACCACTAAATATCAGGTTCCAGACTTAAGACGGATATAAAGAAATGCAGTGCGTTCAAACGTTTTAATATGTACCAGCCTTCACCCATACCTGACACAAAAATGTAACACCACTACATAAAACGACACACTAAAAAATATCCAATAAAAATTGACTTAACTCAATCAAAAGACATACTAACAAATTCTAGTGAACAAACACTTCACGAATACATTTGATCTATGACACAATGTAAATACTAGATCAATACAATAAGCGATGAGATGTTAAATGATATCAGAAAGACAACCATATATTTGGACACTATGCCGCCAAAAAAAAAACCGTACGCAGGTAAAAAAAAAAAAAATTTGTTGTAAGTTTTATCGTCATGGAGAACGGAAATATGTTTTACAAAATAAATAAAAATCAACTCAATACGAAGGAGTTATACATAAATATTTATACCATACTTATCACAGACTATGCGTTGATGATAAAAAATCATTAAACAAAAATCAATTTTATGAATAAATCAAACAAATCAACAAGGATTTTATCAATTACAAACATGCCAAACGAATCGACACATTTGTTAGTCCATCTGTTAGTCGGTCTATGTTTCCTGAACATATTTTTTCTGGTAAAAATGAAAGAAATATAAAAGAAAAACAACATACATGTTTAATTTAAGGTTGAAGTTCGAGGTGACTGTCACAAAAAGGTATTATTTGGACAACGTTTTTGAAATGTTACCTTATTTTAAGTGATACGATTGATCATGGAATCAATAATTGTTCTTAGGGCATATGCTTGCAATGCCATATCATTTTCTTGTCTTGTTACGTTATATTTGTAATTTCAGTAAAAAATGATAGAATAGTGTACTTTTATTATTTCATTTCACTTTCCTGTTATAATATTCCATATTCAGCGACAATCACTAAACAGCTTGGGCCTGGAAATTGTTTGGGAGTTTTTAGTTCTGACGGCAGAAGCCATTACTTTCAAGCCAAACAATGCAAGAACATCTTCAATGCATTGTTTACAAAAGGTAATGATATTTTCAATCACTTTTCGTTTCATTTATTGACTTTTAAAAAAAAGATTTCCCTTTTATTCGTACGTGATGGTCTGGTTGGGGGTTTCTTTAGTTTTGTATTGTCTTATTTTTTAGCACTTTTCTGTATTTTTATTTTATTTTGTCCATTATTCTCTATTAACATGATTAAGTGTTTGAATTTGACAACTAAATTATTTATTCTCTTTTTAATGATTAAGCACCCAAGTATTCCCTATTTTTGTGGCTGGCCTTTATTTTTTGGCCATGATTCTATAATATTGGTCCATTTAGGGATATTCTGTAAACCCTATCCAGACTCTTATTCATACTCAATCCAAAATATAACTAAAGATGAGTAGATGGTTTATAACAAAAAACAGAACAAAATATAACGAAAGATCAGTAAATGATAACAAAAACAAGAAAATATTGTTGTGGTAAATGAATATAAGCAAACACGTTTTTTTTCACCTTTCGAATCAATTATTGATCAATAACAATACAACCATTACTACTTTTGAGAAGACCACTTACATTTTACATATCGTTTTCTAGTCGTTGTCAATGTAGGTGTAGACAATTGTTGAAAAATGCTGATACAAGATTTTTAAAGCATTGCTTGAGACATTTTTGAGTTGATCTGTTATAGTGTAAAACCATGTATGTTTTTCCCTTCAACATGTTCAAGTCTTTGTTAAATTTGCACTTTAAAAAAATGTGCAAAGTTTATCTTTTTTGAAATAAACTATTATTCGAAATAAGTAACTTGTTATTCTCTCCAATACTACAGACAGGATACACATATTATTGTATATAAGATAATAACCATCAGTGGGAGTTAAACAATATAATATTTGCCTCTTTTTCTTTATGTACAAGCTTTAGAAACCATTCAAAAACATTTAAAAAAAAACACAAAATGAAAAATAGTGTTCTTTTGAAACACCTAAGCATATGAATATGATTCAGATTTATTTACAGCTATTAATGTATGATTAATTTCCTACAACAGCAGTCAAATTCAACGGAAATTTGTTTTAATTTTTGTTGTATGCAACTGAATGTGACATACTATGATTTGGTTGTATTACACATAAACACCATCCATAAAATACACCATTGAGTATGTACATACTATGCATATATTTTTATGTATTTTGAATCCTATTTTTTGTAATCTCAAAATTCAGGACAAGTCAGACAAGCCATTAAAAGTGATTGGATAAATTCTACCAAGGATTGTTATCCGAATAATCCTTTTTCGTATAACGCTTACAAACAGTTAAACAGAGTTTATCGAGGACACTTTTGGCTTGCAAATATACGGAGACCAATATTTCGAAATGTTGTAGGTATGACTTTTTTTTTATAATTTATAGTATTTTGTTAGGGATTTAATGTTTTTGCTGCTAAAAGTAAGGCATATCACACTTTCTGAAAATGTATGTATGATATGTATTATATGTGAATTATTTTTGTTTGCTTCTGCTTATATCAATTTAAGATAAGTTGTCATATTTGACAATGAGATCACTAACATGTGACTAACTCCTCGGAAGCAAATGGCGTACACTTATTTTGTAAATGCTACAAGTAGTAACAACAGATCGCCGTATGATCTTTAACAATAAACAACACACATCCATGTTCTAGTACTGCATCGCATGGCATAAAGTCACGAAAGGACGAAATGTTTAAGAAGCAATACGAGTTAATCAATAGCCTTATAATATAGTATTTTATATGTATGACCAACTGACAACCACGTAATTGCAGGATTCTGACTTTTGACACGAAAAACATTGTATGATTGAGTATGACATATTTGCACAAGTCCTTGAATTAAATCTAACTTCATACAGTGGTGTATAAACATTCAGCTCGTCCCTAAAGAGATTGGATCGTATTGGAGCTGACCAAGGGGGGCGAAAGATACAAGAGTCAAACTCAGGAGAAAAAATAAACTGAAAATGACATGACCCAAAATGAAAAATACAAACTGACAAATGATAGTACACAAGACCCACAACAGAAAACTAAAAACTACGCAACACCAACCCAATCCAAAACTGGGGGTAATCTCATTATGTGCAGTTTCATTTAAGGCTAATACAAAAAGATGTGTTCAATAATTTGCTGTTGCAAACCCCAAAAATAATACTTTAAAGGTCCCAAAAAATCTTACGGAAAACAGATACTTACAAGTCATTACTATTTCATTTTGATTTTATCATTATTCATGCAATCAGTTTTTTTGAACTTTTGTGAAAAAAACCCCTTAATTGTATACCCATCAACCTAAACACTTCATGAAGTGCGGCTTTGTTACCAACTGCTAGGTTGTAATGTGTGAAATTTTTTGAAATGGATATATCTGCCCATTGAATGATCCTTTCTTTTAACCACCTATGGCAATCCGATTCAGTGGATCATGATTTCTCAAATAACATCTCCAGGCCTTATATATCATGTACTGTAGTACGCCGCTAGATTAAAACTGACGAGGAAAGGTAACACACGCTCACTGAAAGCCTTATTTTTTGTAGAGCCAAGGTGGTCGTGTGGTCTAGCGGCCGCTTGACCACACGACCACCTGGGTTCTCCAAACAAGAGCTGTCGCTGGCCATGCGTTACCTTTCCACGTCAGTTGTAATCTAGCGGCGTACTACAGTACATGATATAAAAGGCATGAAGATGTTATTGTTACAGATCACCTAAATTATCTATAGTAAAGGATCCTACAAATTAATGTAAGATACAGTCACAGAATATAATTATATTCATAAGTACGTATGAGTCAGTGAAAACCCTACAACTGATGTATCCATCGGATCGCCATCAATTCATCACTTTTACTAGTACTTTCACTGCTTTCACAGATCTTCGGGTATAATGTGACTTGTATATAAAACAATAGCATGATGTTAACAAATACAAGGGAGACTACCAATGTCATTTTTAGTCTTTAAAATGTAAAGTTAAAATACCAATATTATTTATCATTTAATCCCGGGTTGAGAATGTTTATAAATAATTCTTCTTTTTTCCTCCGGAGAAAATCATTTTAACGGTTGACCATATACAATGGAAATATTTTAAATTGTCCATTAGAGCAACGATGGAAATGGTCGTTTGCCCTGATGAGTGTTAAATCTTTGTGGTTGGTTTGCTGTCTATGTAATGTCATTATAGTTCGCAGTTCATTTTTTGTCTCTCCAACATAGAATTCCTCACAATTTGAACATATGAGAGAATAGATGATATTTGAAGTTTTACAAGACATATTTTGTTTAACAGTAAAATGCTTTCCATTTTTGAAATAAATAAATATATATATTGTTGGTTTGTTGTTCATACGAGTTATATACATATATATATATATATCTACAACGAAACTTGTTTTACATACACACGTATAAAAATTGCAGTTTTTATCAAACGCAATCATAGGTTTCAACGTAGTTTTTAATTTAGACTATGTATATTTTTTCGTTTGGGCTTGTATCATATTTTCCCTCCGGTTAATAAGATCCATTAATCCTATTGACTCTTAAAATTCAAGAGTCTATCTAAAAATAAGGGTACTTTTTTTCTAAAAATGAGGGTTCTTTTTAAATGGCCTTCCAAATACAGTTTCGACCCCTAACATCACTGAAGAGACATGTATTGTCGAAATCCGGATCTGGTGTACTAAAAAAATATTGACACCGTATTTTTGTGGCATAACATCGTAGTCACAAGTTAAAAATGTGTTTCTGTTTCTGTTTTTTTTTTAATGTGTTTAAATTTATATTAAGATCCATTTTGTGACATCTTGTGATCAATTTTATTTTGCAATCGCCAATGGCAGTCAGCAGGGTTAAAGAACATCAGTTGTTCGACCTGTTAGTCAAATGCGTTTTGTTTTAATATACTTTTTCACTTTTTTTGTCTTTTGGAAAATGTTGTTTGTGCTGTTTTGAGACCCTTCTACAACAAAAATTTGTTTTACATGCACACATATAAAAAATGCGTTTTTTATCCAACGCAATCATAGGTTTGAACGTAGTTTTCAATTTAGACTCGCTTATATATATATAATATTTTTTTTGTATTAGTTTAAACAGGGGCATACTACAAGAACAGTTAAAGTGAGGCCACCAAATTTCAAACATGATCAATGTGTTGTGGTAATAAGCTTAAGCATTGCATAAAAATTTCATAGCATTTACATGAGGCAAACTAGAATTAGAGGAAGGAAACGACCAATTAAGCATTTTTTCCGTGTGCAAAGGAGCATAACTATAGAATTGTTATAGTGACGCTATCCAAGTTCTTACTTGATCAGTGTTTGTATAATTCTCAAATAGTATACAGTTAGTTTTATCTTGCCAGTTTTTACTAGGTTATTGCATGTTTGTTCAGTGCTCCAACTATTGATCAAGTGGTCATGCATTAGCATTGGTGTGTTCAAAGTCAATTGTTTATATTTTGCATACTAATTTGCAACATTAACTATTGTTGTTTTATTGCTTCATATACAGTTAACAGTGCATATTCAGAGCATATATAAAAATATGCAAAAATAGGTTTTTTTTCAGTTAAATTCTTCGTTTACAAATTTAAAGTGAATTTTGCATTTTCAGATCTACTGAAAGGTATGTTACCCCAAACGCTTACATGACCCCTAAACAGACTAATAAAGAAGGGATATAGTTGTAATACTGTTGTCAGTATTAAAGATGGCATACATTGGCCTTACTATAAGGTTACTTATAGGATCTTTTTAAATGAAAAAATTACATTACATTTCAATAAATGTACGCTACAACATTGTCTAAAACAAGTTGACGGATTTATACGGGTTATGTTCTTCTCATATATATTTCATGATGGTATGTTACTAAACAGTTGACCGAAGGATTGTGCTTGATATTCTTATGAAAAAGAAATACTCCTGAAATCAATTCCATTGAGGTCAGAAGCTAGCATACCAATAACTGCTATTAGTCCTCTGTTACTGTTTTCTCATTTTGCTTAGTTTCTTTTGTTACCTATTCTTACAGTGGACTCGTACTCTTTTTAAACTGGGTTTTCCCACATTATGGGTCTGTACAACACCAGAAGCCTCTGGCCTTTGTATAGTGGAGATCACTTCTAACCTCTCATTAGAACTGTCAGAATAATCTGCCATACATGTACTTTTTATTTTAAAATATGGTATATGAATTATTCGTGTGAATGTTGGATGAGGTCGTTAATAAGTTTTGTTTAAAAAAAGAAATCATTCAAATTACTGACTTACAAAGTCACTTTAGATATGGCATATATACACCTTAAATTATCGCTATTTGTCCGCAATTACTGGATATCACACAAGTTCCCTTAAACTTTGACGTCATAAAACAAAATATCTGACGCCACAAAGGAAATGTGATTGTTGTACATGTACATGTCTGCTTCGACAGTTCAAGCAGCCGGTCAGCAGGGATTAGGGATGAGGTGGTTGATGCGGTCAAAGAATTTTATTAAAACGATTCAGTCTGATATATCGTAACTACTGAAAATTGTTTACAATTCAATATTTTCAATATAAAGAGGACTTGCTGCTACTCTAAATTGATGTGGAATTTTTTTTGCAGCCAATATGTTCCAATATTGCTGTCATTTGAATTATACAATCCAGCGTGATACATTTGTTGACTATAACTATAAGGTATTTAATATGCGGCTATATATATTAAGATTAACATAACAAAGTGTAAATATGGTCAGTTTTGGTTGATGCTGTTACATATGGTCAGTTTTGGTTGATGCTGTCAAATATTGTCAGTTTTGGTTGATGCTGTCAAATATAGTCAGTTTTGGTTGATGTAAAATAAATTTGTTATATGATTGAGTCAGTCTGAGATATCAAAACTACTGAATTAGTTTACGATTCGAAATTTCGATTAAAAAGAGAACATGCTGGCACTATAAACTGATGCGAGCATAATTTTGTTTTCCAATATTGCTTTCATGTATATTAAACAATCCATCCTGATATAAAAATATAAGTAATTTACTGTGCGGTTATTAAGATTAACATCATGTACATAATAAAGTGCAAATATGGTCAGTTTTGGTTGATGCGGACAAGTAATGTTGTTATACCAGTCAGTCTGTGGTATGAAAACTACTGATATTTGTTTATGATGCAATATTTTGAATAAAAAGGACATCCTGGCACTCTAAGTTGATGCAAACGAAATTAGGTAGCATTGTGTTCGAATTTTTCTATCATTTGTATTATAGTGATCATACAATCCATCCTTACAAAAAAGTATTTTAGATTTACTATGCAACTATAAGAGTTACATGAAAAAAGCAAATATGGCCAGTTTTGGTTGGTTTTGTCAAATATGATCACGTTTGGTTGATGCTGTCAAATATGGTCAGTTTTGATTAATGCAGACATTGATTTCCAATGTTGCAGTTATTTATATACAGTCCCGTTTGACCTAAAATTATAACTGAATTTCTGTGCAGCTTTATAGATTTACATAAAAAAAAAAGAAAATATGGTAAGTGTGTGTTGATGCAGTCAAAAGATTTTATTACACGTCTCAGTCTGAAGTATGAAAACTACTGATATTTGTTGATTATGATTCAATATTTTGAATAAAAGAGGACATGCTCATTGACGGATCCAGGGGGAGGGGGGTTCTAGGGGTTGGAACCCCCCTTTTTTGGACAATCCATGCATTTGAATGAGAGCGTATAGTTTGAACCCTCCGTTTTGAAATGGCTGGATCCGCCCACTATAAATTGATGAGAACAAATTTCCAATATTGCTGTAATAAAATTAACGGTACAAATTTTCTTGCACCAGATTTGTAACTTGCATATTACAGTCCCTCTTGACCTAAAATTATAATAGTAGTACTTTGCAGCTATATAGATTTGCAGAAAGAAAGAGCAAATAACATGAATAATGTCAGTTTAGATTGATGCGTCAAAAGATTTGTGTTAAACAGGTCCGTCCTAGGTATGGAAACTACTCGTAAGGCAACAACCATTTGATTTTCGGGGGGGGGGGGAGGGGAGGGGGCTATGGGTTATTTTCCCGGACAAACTTTTTTAATCGCATTTTTCGAAAAACCATCTTTTTTTTGTCGACAAGTAGAAAACAATTTTTTCTTTCAATTTTAGCATTACATATAGTGACAGATGAGGGAGAAACAAACGTTTTTTTTCTCAGGGTCAATAGCAATTTTTTTTCTCCACCAAAAACAGGAAACAAACTTGTTTTCCCAAAAAAATCCATAAAACAAATATTTAATATGTAACACATCAACAAGAGAAAATCAGTGAATTGCAGGCTTCTGACTTGGAACAGGCACATACATGCAGAATATGGCGATTATTAATCTAAAATAAAACTGGCAAAATAGCAAAACCCTATATAATATTAATCGCTATTTTGCCGAAGCCTTTATTTCTTAAAACTTATAAATCAATTTGAGCCGTGGAATTTAGCAATCAATTCTAGCCGTAGAATTTTAAATCAATTCTAACCATAGAGCTGTTCTAGAAATAGAACTCACCAAATATTTGGTCAGTTTTAGCTAGAACTGTCTAAAACCGTTCTAGGGTAGAACTGCCAGGATCAGTTTTAGGTAGAACTGTCCAAATCAGTTCTAGGAGGAACTGACCAAAGCAGTTCTAGGTTAGAACTGTTCTACCTAGAACTGACTTAAAGGTGTCAGGCTGTCAGTTATACATACTGTCCTAGAACAGTTCTCCTGACAGATTCAGACAGATTTAATGAGAAGTTTGAAGTGATCTCCACTATCCGTCTTGTATGATTTCTGATTTAAGTTCATTAACTAGTTCATTATATATTTCGAAGTAATGTATGACGTCTATTGTCACTGAACTAGTATTCTTTTTTGTTAAGGATCCAGCGTTAGCACGCCTCAGTTTGTTCCATTGTGTTGAAGACCCATTGTTGGCTATCGGCTGTTGTCTAGTCTTTGGTCCGGTTGTTGTCATTTTTGAACCCTCCCCATTTCCATTCTCAAATTTAAAACATCAGAACCGATTGGAAAAAAGATCACATATCAACTTGCGATATTCAATGAACCTTTCCCTTTGTATAGTAACCTACTTTTTTTGGACCGAGACGCTATTCCGAGTTTCAAAACAACGGCACGATTGAAGCAACTAGCAGGAAATAAAAGCCAGTACATCAGATGGTATCAATCACACTTTGCTAAGGAGGACAGGCGTATGATTATGTAGTCATATACGATAAACACATTGTCTAGCAGTTCTATGGTGTGACGCCACGATACATGTATATCGTTCCTGACGTTATTGAATAACGTTCACATATACAAGCCAATACAGCAGCTTCTCCAATCATAAATTCCAAGTTTCTGTACCAATTCCTATGCTGGTCTGTTTATTCATTATCAGTAAATTTCTTCTTTTTCACCCATTTTCCAGCAATATAAGTTACGTCTCCTTATATGTCCTTATCATTTTGTATACCCAACACATTGTATTCAACAAAACTACAACACGAGTTTGGTGACTCTTAATGTTGAATGTTCAATCGTATAAGGTTCGTAGACAAATCATGCATGCTTAAGTAAAACGTACTATACGGCTTTCGGTATTTTCAGGGAAGATCATTTTCATTTAAATGGCTGTTGCATAAGTATATACTGAAAAATATTTAGATAATGCGCATGAATTAGCTGGTGTCATTTTAAGGTTTCTTTCAAATTATCATACGACAGTTAAAAGACAAATTGGACTGCAGTATTTAGCTCCTGTCTAATGCTGATGTTCTATTGTTTTCATACTTGGGTTTTCTTTTTTTCACGGTATGTAGTGTTCGGACTTCAACTTAAACATTAACAGTACTTATTTGAAATTTTATCTGTATTTAAGAAAAGAGGAATGAGAAAAATATCTATATCTTTTCCAGGGGGTTTTGTGATTTGTATTATTCATCGTAGTTAGAATGCAAATAAATATCTGAAAGAAGGTCACTCTGATTACTTGTGTAATAACAGAACAAATTGACATAGAAAGGAATATTTTACTGCTATATTTACTATACAAAACAAAGCTACGATGTAAAGGATTAGGATTAGTAACTATGTATTCGTTGTTGTTGATCATGTCTACATGTATGATAAACCATGAAGTTACATAAATGATGTGAGTCTCTGATATTTGGACATTACAAAATCGATGTTTGCTTAATAATTATTATAAAAATTAAGAACAAATTAAAACAATACAAACCATGTAATCAACATTGCTTACACTACACGACGACAACATAAATATCCAATGGTCACTACACAGCCTTGAGTAAAGATCAAAACGTTTACTGTATAGTAGAAGTCAACAGTAAAAAGGCCCAAACATGACGATAGGTGAAACAAATTCAAACAAAAAATGGATGCAGGCTCTTGGTTTGGACAGTTTCATATTAAATGTGTTGTATCCTTTATTGAATCTACTCTGTATTGACTCAGTGACTTGGTATAATTTATTACTTTAAATTTAATTATATGGCTTGGCTTAGAATTCTCGGTGGGGAATTTGATTTATGAATCAGGTAAATACAGAAAAGCAATTTGGACAAAGGAATGTATAACGTGTTTTTTGGGGGGTCATGTTTTAGTGTTATTGAAGTAATTGTTTACAGAAGAAAAGTTTAACAATAATCAAAGATCAAATAACATACACAACTAATGTATCATTTGCCAATGTTTTTAGTTGAGAATATTCTTGTATACGGGACATACTCCGATGTCAATCTTGTTTGCACGACTTCAAAGACGGACTTAAATGGGAACGGGTAGTCCGGCCTCGTGTGGAAATTCATACATGATAAATGTTTAGGCTTTTACAAGTATCACTCAAAACGTTGGCTTACCTTTTGACTCACTTCTCGTAATCCTGGATTAGAACCTTCAAGCATGTTCACAAAAGATCTTTAGATCTATAGTCAAGAATACTTCAATATAACTTAATTTATTTTTATCATAAGTTTTTCTGTGAACAGTGCCACTAGTCTTTGCAAATACATCCATGTTTACATGACTAAATATACGATAAGTAACCATGTATAATAAATGTCAAAAATCCGATTGCCAGTAATGCAACATCTACTTAAATTACAGATTTAAACCAAACATATTGTATAGCTGTATCAATAGAAAACACGAATAAGGTAACTTGGCTTGTGAGGCTATGCACCGAGAAATTACCAGCATTATGCGATGATACAGATATTTCTACTGGGTCTGAGAAAAAAGAAAACAGAACCAATGGTAAGTTTATTTTTAAAATGCGTAGTTCTGTTCGATAATCCAATGATACATGTACATTTCAATGTGACTTTTACGACAACTAATTCTCTATATTTCTCTTATCAAAGGGTGACTGAATAATTATCTACACGATTTGATTAATGTTTTGTATTTTTATTTGCTTAACGTTTTGTTATTGTCATTGTCGGCCCCTCAACATTTCTATTAGTTTTCTTTTTGTTCTCGATCATCAATGAAGAGAAATTTATAGTTCTGTGATTTACTACCATTGAGTGAACACATTTGCTGGTGGACTGTAAGTCTGCATGGTTATCACTTACCATCAAGCCGGTAAAATTCATACCACTTTTGTTAATGTAATGAATGATTTTTACTTTTAAACTTTATCTTTAACTGTGTTTTTAAAATATTGGATGACATGTTATAAACAAAGATTAAAATACTTTATGCATTTAACAACGGCTGTACTAAATGGTAATAATCATCTTTTTTTAGCAACTGCAGCATCATCATTTTGTTATATGAATAATGATTAATATAATTGTGAATCAAATATATATATTTTAATTTAAAAAAAAAATGATTTTAATAATCATTCAAATGGGTATAAATAAATTTTCCTAATTTACAGAAATTCTACTGATTGCATTGATTATAACAGCCGTACTAGCTTTATCAGTGATTATTGCAGTTATCATTTTCTACAAAAGGTACATTTTCTGTTTTGTGACATGCTTTTTGAATGGCATCGTTGTCCTGTTGTCAAATTTAAGTAAAATGACTCATTTAAAGATAAAATTATGTAAGATGAACTATTAAGATATAGACTTAGACTTATCACCGAGTTTGCGGTAAATATATATTAATAATTTGGAAAACAGATATACTTCATTAACATGATTATGATGTGAAATGATCATATCAATCTATTCTGATTAAACTATTACAATCTTGTTTTTTTTATAATAACACAGTTAAAACCGAACAAATTTTCGTTCGAAACACCTTAAAAAAACAAATTCTATAAAATACGCATGGAGGTACCCCCTTTCCGACCACAGCATTGTTTTGGTAGTTCTTTATTTGTATTTTTTATGGGTAGGGATAAGAAACTCTGCTATAATAGGCAGGAACTAAATAGCACTTCAACGGGAGGGTAAAATTCTTGGGAAACATTCTTAAAGGCCGAACATTTCGTCCGAAACTTGGAAATAATGCCACATAAAATACGCATCTGGGGTCATTAACTTTCCAACCAATTGTCTATGTAGTTCTATATGGCTAGGGATTATACACTTTTATTCAATGCTGTTTTAATATATTGTAAGACATCGGGATAGTAAATAGTTTCTGGGGTAAGGTTTCAGAAAGGCCCAAAATGTCGTTCTAAACACGGAAATAAAGCCAAATTCTAAAAAATACACGGGGTTCCCACATCCGATCCCTTTGTTTCGGTAGTTCATTATGGCTAAGGATTATAGAAGAGGGACGAAAGATACCAAAAGGACAGTCAAACTCATAAATTTAAAACAAACTGACAACGCCATGGCTTAAAATGAAATAGACAAACAGATTAAAAACTGTGCGCATATAATATCCATTGGATACATGTAGTACTACACCACGAGGTTAACGAATTTCTGGAGTAAGCATTCTTAAAGGCAAAAAATGTCGGCCGAAACATGGAAATAAAGTAATTCTAAAAAATAATCTCTGGGGTCAACAACTTTCAAACCAATTGTCTGGGAAGTTCTTATTGGCTAGATAACAACGAGTCTGCTTTACTGTATAGCTATTATATAGTAATACATCGTAGTAAAGAATTTCTTGTGTAAGCTTTCTTTAAGGCCGACAATTTCGTTCGAAACACGAAAAACAATTAATTCGGTAGTTCTTTATGGCTAAGGAATATAGAATCTGCTCTAATCAATAACTACTACAACGGAAGCATAACGATTTTCTGGGGTAAATTTTATTGAACATTGTTTAACTTCTTAAATTTAATTTGATACATGGAAATAAACCCAAATTTCGATAAAAATACGCTCTAGAGTCACCAACTTTCAAACGAATTGTCTTGGTATTTCTGAATGGCAAATGATTATAGACTCTGCTTCACTGAATAGATATTATATAGTTCTACATCGAGAGGGTTAAGAATTTTCTGGGGTAAGCTTTCTTTAAGGCCATTAATTTCGTTCGAAACACGAAAAAAGTCAAATTCGATAAAGTACGCTCTAGGGTTACCACCTTTCCAATCAATTTGCTTGTTAGTTCTAAATGGCTAGGGATTATAGACTCCGATTCACTGAATAGCTATTCGATAGTACTATATCGTGTGTGTAAATTATTACTTGAGTAAGCTTTGGTAAAGGCCCAACATATCATTCGAAACACGGAACTAAAATCAAAATCAATAAAATACGCGTAAGAGACCCACTGCCCAACCTATTGTCCTGGTTGTTCTTAATGACTAAGGATTATATACTCTGCTTCAATGTATAGCTATTATATTGTACTACATAGGGAGGGTAAGGAATTTCAGGGGAAAGCTTTTTTAAATGCCCGACATGTCTCGTTCGAATTATGGAATTAAAGCCAAATTCGATAAAATACGTTCTAGGGTCACTCACTTTCCAACCAATCGTATTCAATTTGGTAGTTTTTTAAGGTGCAATACCACCATTGTTTTTCCACTATTAGTCTTTGTTAAATTTGCGCTTTTCACAAAAAATGTCCATAAGTTATCTTTGTTTCTAATAAAGAAATACTTGGCATGAGTAAAGTTTTATCATGTCCAGTACTATAGAAAAAAATCACATATCACTTCATTGCATACAAGAAAATAACCTTCACTGGAAGTTGACCAATTTCTCCCCTTATCAAACCAATGTACAAGGTTTATGAACCATGTATTCTCAAGTTTAAAAAATATTCTATAGAAATCCGTCATAAAAAAAATAATAGTGATTTGAAATACCCAAGACAAATATTTATATGAAACAGAGGTGTTTTACTGCAATAAAATATAGAACTAATTACCTACAACTGTCAAATTCAAGAGAATATTTTTTTCGACCTATACAACTGGACGACAATTTCGGCCATGAAGAATGCTTACCCCAGAAATTCAATACCCTCACTTTGTAGTACTATCCAATAACTATTCATAAGAGTAGCGTCTGTAATGCCTAGCCATAAAGAACTACCGAGACAATTGGTCGGAAAGTGGATGTCCCCAATGTGTATTTTGTCGAATTAGGGCTTATTTCAATCTTTCTGACGCAATTTTCGTCCTCTAGGATTGTTACCCCAGAAATTCTCTGTCCCCGCGTTGTAGTTCTACCAAAGAGCTATTTATTAGAGCAGAGTCTATAATCCCTAGGCATACAAAACTGTCGGGGCAATGGGTTTGAACAAGTAGGGTGACCCCAGTGCATACCTTATCAAATTGTATTGTTTATCGTGTTACGGACGAAATTTTCGGCCCTTAAGAATGCTTACCTCAGAAATGTGATGACCTCACGTAGTAGTCCTCTCCAATAGCTATTCATAAGAGTAGCGTCTATAATGCCTAGCCATAAAGAACTACCGAGACAATGGTTCGGAAAGTGGGCGTCCCCAATGTGTATTTTATCGAATTAGAGCTTATTTCCATCTTTCGGACTCAATTTTCGTCCTCTAGGAATGCTTACCCCAGAAATTCTTTGCCCCTTCGTTGTAGTTCTAGCCAAGAGCTATTTATTAGAGTAGAGTCTATAATCCCTAGGCACACAGAACTGTCGGGGCAATGGGATAGAACAAGTTGGGTGACCCCAGTGCATATTTCTATCAAATTTGACCTTTTTTCCGTGTTACGGACGAAATTGTCGGCCCTTAAGAATGCTTACTCCAGAAATTATATACCCTCACGATGTGGTACTATTTCATAGCTATTCATTAGAGTAAGAGGGTGTTATTGTTTAATGTGATTCGTTTTTATTCATTCTCATACTGACGAAGGGTATCTGTTTTCCAAAATGTTAATAGATAATTACTTTAAATGATTTCTTTTTTAACTCTCCTGACCCACTACAGAGTCAAGTGAGCTTTTCTTATCAATTGGCCTCCGTTGTCGTCCGTTGTCTGTTGACTATTACAAAAATCCTCTTCTATGAGACTCATTGGCGAAAATAAATAATGAGTTATCCAGTTTCAAAACTGTGTCCGATGACCCGTATAACCAATAAGGATGGTCGCCATGGCTAAAAATAGAACATATGGGTAAAATGATGTATTTGGATTATATCCCTGATACTAGAGCATTAAGAGCAAAATTGACAATGAGTACAAATGTTTATTAGGTTAAGATCGCTCTGTCCTGAAATGTTTAGATGAATCAGATAAACTGTTGGAAGGTTGCTGTACCTGCATAAGTAATTTTAATTAAATTTTGCAGTTTCTGGTTAATATCTTGAATTATCTTATAGATAGAGATAAACTCTAAACAGAAAGACTGTTCAGCAAAGTTATATCAACAAATAAGTCAACATGGTCAAAATGGGCAGTTGACCACATAATGTAAGGATTCATTGTCCGTTTAAGAAATAATTTACAATTTTCGTAATTTTTTTTAATCTTTTACAAAAGTCTTATACTGAAACAACTGACACAAATCTAACTAAATTTGGCCACAATCAGCATTATTTTATCTTGTTAAAAAAAATGTGTCCGATCACCCTGCCTGCCTACCAACATGGCAGGCATGGCTCAAACTAGAACATTGGAAAAAAAGCCGTTATGACTTATAACTACGATCTTATAGCAAAAGTATAACGGTTGCAATATTTCATGCATCGATATTGTAATTACCAATATCAGGTGAGCGACACAGGCTCTTTGAGCGTCTAGTTTGTGATTGGTGCTGTCTTGTACACTTTTGTAGTCAATTATAAATTAACTTAGTGTGTACATGAATCGTTATTCGTCACGATCCAGTGCCCTCGTCCGGAAAGATCGTTTTCTAATATTCAAACGTTTTATATACATGTATATGTGTGAATGTTTTGTCATATAGTGCCTGCATTAGACATATTTGTTATGCTTGAGATTATGCCACATGTTATTAGATTAAACCAAATTATTTTCACTTTCCTTATTACAAAACATTATGTATATATTTCTTTTCTGAATTTAAACTCACGAGGAACGCTAACAGATCAAATTTTGAAAGTCACAAATGTATTAGAAACAACACAATGGGATTGATGTATAACCAATAAGATACCTATGACAATCGTCAAATATATCTTAAGTCATTTTAAAGTTTGATTGGGGGAGTTTTTAAATTTCTGAATTTTGAAAGAACAATCAAAAAGGGGGTATGTTATTAATCATGGCAGTACCTAAGACATAACTGTAGGGTCATTGATACCCTAGCAGATGCATTTTTATCCAGCAGTGGTGTCTACCAAGTTACATGTATATAGGAAATTACAAAATAACCCCATCTAAATTATATGAGTTCCAAGTTCTCTTTTAGTTTTACCTTCATAAGATTGATAAAGGATGAATTTGAAAACCAAGATGCATCAAAACACATGAACAGCTACTAGTATATGATTGAAACTGGATCAAAATTAATAAGCATATCAATATAAGTTCAACTTTGCCTCGGGGACAATTAAACAATATACGTATAGTGTCTTGAAATATGAAATTTATTTGTATGAGGCTTAGAAACGGGAAAATGCGAGGTTCTACCGAGCATTTTCCCGTTTCGTGCCGAATACAAAGAAATTTCATATTTCAAGACATTATTCGTATATTGTCTTTATACTGAAATCGAAAAAAATATTTAAAAATGAAAAAAATATATAACAAAATTGTTAAAAAAAGTGTTTTGAATTTCCCTCTTGGGGGTACCATTTTGGGGTATTTCCCTATGAGCGTAGTCCAGGCGATAAGACATTGACATATTAAGGAATTAGAAAGGGAAAATGAACTTAATTAATAACATTTGATAATCATGGTATATACATAACCAATTTGAAAACAAAAAAGTTTAAATTCATAAAAGTTTGACCATTGTTACTTTACTTTGTCATGGTCGTGACGTGACGTTGTTGATGAAATACAATAAGGAGGCGGGGCTTATAGGTTAATTGGGGTCATTGACGTATAAAGCTAACGTTTATACGTATAGCTTTATATGTATAGTAAAATAGCTGATTGCAGTATAAACAGTCTTATTTTATGAGTATAAATTCCTTAATGGATAATTTAAGAACAGAATGTTATGAATCATGTCAGTACTATAGTACTGATAACTAAATTTATTTTATCATCGGAAAGATATAGTTCTCCATAAGTGATATCGACTTAGTGTTATTAAGTATGAAACACACGTTATACATAAGTTTGTCTGGATTGATCTAAATCAGTAATGAACATGGCCAAAACACTGAAAGCTATAAAACAAAAAAACGGCCGTCCCGAAACATGTGAATAGTTTTATACTCAAAGTGGAACCTAAAGTAATAGCCGGATATTTCGGGTGTGGTTTTTTTGGAAGAAATTAAAACCTTGGTTTGCTTTTAACTTCTTAATTTAATTGATATGCAGATGATTTCAGAAATGTATGTCAATAAGTATACTGTAAGTATCAAATGACTTACTTGTGAGAAGATGATACCATCGGGAACCAATAGCTAGCCAGAAGTAGTACTGACACAATGTTTTTAGAAATAAGAATAATTCAATAATTGAAAACACACTATTCATGATGTATTCTTTTTATTTAAGGCATCACAACAGACACAATATATGTGTCAATGCGCGTCTGTTGAAGTTAAATGTGTACCGTAATGTTATTTAGTAAATGTCTATTTTGTGTATTTATTAATCCTTATTCATTTTGCATGTATTTTTTTATCAGACGTACCTCATTGAGATCTAGACATCTCCCATTGGTTGTTCCAATAAACGAAGTGACATACGCTCAGGTCAACAAGCCAACAAAAGAGAAAGCACCTGATCATGCTGGCGAACCGACTAGAAACAACCCAGCTGACGACACCTATGATCACATGGAACATCATCGACTAAGTCAGAATCAGATTCCAACTGAGAGCAATTATGATACCATGCAATCTGTTGGAAATGAAAAATTGAAGAATGACTATGACGTCACAAGTGGAGCAGACAGACCAAGACAAATTGTCGTTGATGATACTGCAGAATATAGTCATGTACAGGTAGAACATCATGAAATAAAAGTTGTGTCGATATAAGGAAAACAATTGTAATACACGAGTACTCAATAGATATAGGAAGATGTGGTGTGAGTGCCAATGTGTACCGTATATTGTATTTCGTTAGCCAGATAATGCAGCAGTTCTGGTATAAGTTGGTAATGCTTCACCATAGAACTTTGTACAAATAACCATGCTTTGCTACTTTCTTTTAATGATACAAAAATTAAGAGACTAAATTAGTTTGTTTTTGGGATGTGCGGAATGTGTATTCAAAGGATGTTGTAAGAAGTTCAATTTGTGTGAACACATATTGTTATCACATGTACCAATGTGATGAATATGTGAGTTGGATTGTGAAAAGGAACATTTATCTTGTGAATTTTTGTGTGCACAAATGAAACATAACATCTAAAATACTTATTGTTCGTATTTATATAATCACCTATTTGTGATTTTTTTAATGTACAGATGTATATATATTTATGTTAGATTTGGCACTCTTAAACTTTATCTAATCGCCATGTGGAGAATAAATATGTATGGATTGTATGCCTAGTGTAGGGCAACTGCACCAAGCTCTATGTACGTTACGGAATTTTGCAGAATTCTGTGAGAGGTCGCACATATGGCTCTTATTCAAGGAATGATGTTTGACCTCACAAGCCCGCGTTTTTCAGTCACAATTACAGTGATTGACGATACTCTAAGAAAATGTTCTAATTTGATTCATTGTAACGCAATAAAAAGATGTCATTTACATTATAAGTGCCTTCAGTCAAAAGTAACTGTATGGTCATTTACCAATAAGAAAAACGAATACCGTACATGTATATATATAAATTCAAACAATGGTGTATCAAAACAGCATCATATACAAAAGAGAAAATCAGTCTGGAATTGCTTGGACCGTTTTAACCATTTCTAGTACTAAATATGCACAAAATGATTGTCAATTGATTTTAAGCAAACGGCAACATATCTTGAAAAGTTAATTTGTTTGTTCTAATGTACTGTTACACAATTGTCACAGTAATGAGGTAAGTCTTAGGATTTTGCCCCAACACGTGGTTTACCATGTCACATTCTGTATGTGCCTGTCATAAGTCATGAACCTGCAATTCAAAGATAGTCGTTTGTTGTTATATATCATATTTGTTTTCATATATTTTTTTTATTATAAATTATGTGGCAAGTTTCCTTTTAAACTGTTGTACATTTGTCATTTTGAGGGCTACCACATTCTATATATGCCTGTTCTAGGTTAATTATTCAGTTGTAGTCGTTTGTTGTTTTAATATGTTTGGTTTCGTTTATTGTTATGATCATAAAACGGGCCGCTAGTTATTTCATTTAAATTGCATGTTTTATATATGTCATTTTAAGGCCTTTATTTTATGGTATTGGTTTTTCTCATTGTCGAAGGCGGAATAGTGTGTAATAGTTGTTTTTAACATCTATGTTTTTCGGTCTCTGGTGGAGTTGTAACATTTGCAATAATACCGCATCATTTTATTTTATATTAAATTTTATCAGGATGTTTTCATTTTATTTGTAACAGTTAAAGAAAATATAGTCAAAATAAATATAATTATGCTGTATTGGTGGGTTCTTTTTACAAACTAAAGGTCGTATAACATTGTCAGTTTATATAAATTGTACATGGAAAGAAGGGAAACTCGATTTGTTTAATTGAAACAAAAAAATGATTTTAAGATATATATGAGAAGATATGTAGCTCAGACTCATACTTTGGTTGAATTAAAATAGAACTAAAATAGGTTTATGTTATGTTTTTATAACTGTGGTATACTAACACAGTAGAACTATATAAAGAGCATCAGTTAGATCGATATTATTTTTCTGTAATATTGCGGCGTGTTTTTTTTGTTGATTTTTTTTTGTTGTTACTTGTATACCGAAAAGTTGTATATAAATTGTAAGAAAAGTTATTTTTATCCTTCAATCAGCCAACTATTTATGAAAACAGGTACAAAATATACTGTAATTGTACAAATGAAAACTCATGTTACTCCGCTTACATATTGACCCAGCGGTCATGTTAATATTTCGTTTTTTTTTGGTAGTCCGCGCTCGAACTACATTGTATGTTGATTTCTTTAAAACACCAGAGACAACTTTTTGGATTTTTAGTTAAAGTGCCTGATTTAAATTGCAGGATAAACACAATACAGGTACAGTGTCGAAAATATAAATCCAGTTGTAATCGCTACGAAACAGAAAAGTCTCGAATTTCGTCCTACTTCTAAAACTCGAACAATAAATGGACACTTTATTTCGACAAATATGACAATGTTCATAATATATTGCATAGTATGTATTTGATATGTTTTCAAACTGTGTACTCGAGTATGAGTGAGTCTTGTTTCGGAATCTTGTACAATTTAATTTATACTTTTTGACAAGGTTTAAATATTTGTTTATGTACTTGGTATGTGTTTTTAACATTAAATGCTGTATACTATTTTGTTTGTTCGATGTTTTTTTTATACACTGTCATTATCATAAAATATGTGTACCCGTTTTGTGAAGGTCTTTTCACTCTTAAAACAGAGATATATACAAAAACTATCTTTAAAAAAGATATCCGACGTATTCAAATTTGAGTATATGTTTAAAACTATCATTTCGATAACCTTCAGAAGCACATTGACTTAATGATGCAGGACCTCTTTAAAAAAAATCTCCAACTGAATTTAACTACAAGAAATTCTTTACTAAGTCTCGTTATATTAAGGCAATAATATATAATAATATTGTGATGACACCTAAAAAATATATTTGTCAAAAAATCCAGTGCAAATAACAAGAAACACATATACGTTAACTACTGTTTACATTAAAGTTAATTCATGGTAAACCAAGCTAGAAACTATTGGTAGTATAAGTAGTATCTTTCTGTTTACCTTCACCAAAACCCCGCGGAAATCTCACATGCGTAGTTGCGTTCTAAAAGTCATGTACGTTCGTACAACAAAGTTTACTTTAAAAATAAAAAAAAATGTACCGAATAAACAGCCGTCATGGATGCATATAGCTATAGTAGAAACAATTATTTTATTAAAAATATAAATCTTTGTAAGATCTAGTTCAACTATTTATAGTTTTTCACTTGCTTTCCATCACGATATATTTTTTGAGACGTTTTTTTCAAACACAACCAAATCACCCACTATGACAGCATTTTGTCCCATCACAGAAAGGATTTTCGAGCATGCGTATTCTGTTGCCATAGTTCAGCGTCCTTAAGTTCAAAGAGCACAAACCGAAACTATACCGACTACGTCGGAAAAACGTACTTAATCAGTATCATTATATTAAACTGACTTAAACTGTTTTATACTTATGTGTACACAGTGATGAACCAGTTAGCTAGAAATTCAAGTAAATAATAATTAAATATAAAACGCGATCACCTTTTTATCCCTAATTTTAACAATCAAATCCAATCTTAAAATATACAGAGGGATACAATATACAAATTTTTTTTTCATGAATAACCAAACATCCAGAAATGCTGGAGGTGTGGAGGTGAAGCAAACATAGATACAACTTTTTATGTTGTTGTTTTTATTACAAGGTAGAAAATTATGTCAATGAGCTGGGTTTACGTTGGGGTCAATACCGTAGCGGCTACATAGGGCTACGTAGATTAATAACTTTTGGACGTGTAGCTAGCCTAGATGCTAAATAGATATTGATAGAAGCTAGGCTAGTACTCGTGCAGTAGACAAAAAACTACCTAGCACTACGTAGCCTCTACGATATTGAACGCAACCTAGATTAACAAAAACAGTCAGTTGGTCCGAGACCACAATTGTCGTCCCTTGATTTTAGTTGTGTCCCTAGTGTTAACAGTGGGTTACTTGCCTATAATTTTTATACCCCTTCCAAATTTATTTCTCCATGTTTAATGCCTCAAATTGTAAGTAGGGGGTGAAATTACACTGTAAAAAAATTTGGGTCCAGAATATTACAAGAAAGTAGTGATTTGGTCCAGCTGAAAAAGGTTAAAAATTAGCACTTCGGAAGCTGTCAAAAGATGTCAAGACACCCTAAACACAAAATTGTCCATATTTTGAGTTAAAGGCGATGAAGTTTTCTATAATTTTGATAAAATTTGTCCAAAAAGTAGTACAACACACTGTAAAAATTTCATTGAGAAAGCGCAGGTGGGATTTTTAAATTTTCATTTATGTTCTAAAAGAAATAAACTACGAATTAATTGTGTTCTCGGACCAGCTAATCAGAAGACGTGTTACATTCATAATTATTGTTTTAAGGAATGTAATCGTCTTTTTTCTTGTTTTTTTCCGCAATCGAAAGAAACACAACAGATATGCCCTATCTCAATTCGCAATACAGATTACTCAATTAAAGTGATTGCACAACAGATCAACAGGATAACATGATCATTGAAATTAATGACGGTCCGGTACATTATTTGGAAACCAGGATCAAAACGAGCTCGTTACATTAACACGTTTCACATGGTCATATTTTCATTGGACTTTATTCTACTTCTTACTGGTTGTATGTTTAATATTTATGACCTCTGGAAACAAGTATTTAAATTTCAAAAAAATCAGTAATGTAATGTTTGTCGCTGGACCGGTTAAAGGGATTGAGTGTGTGAGACGAGAGGTCGGTAATGACTGCAAGTACATGTAAGGGAGACAGAGAGACACCTGCTAGTGATATAAATAGACTACTAGAGCATGTATATTCTGCGACATATTCCTAAGAGTAAAGGCTAAAATGCTGTATATATTTGCACCTTACATTTAATAAAAAAAAACGTATATTTAGCAGTTTTCTTAATATCAATATAAATGAAATCCCCCATTTTAACACGAGGTCCCGCAATAAAGTGCACAGGTGAATTAAATAAAAAAAAATAATAAAAATCGTGTTTTCATTATCCTAGCTAAAAAATGTAATTATAAGTATTGAATGCTTTTTTTTTTTGTAACTTTATAGGGTTGTAAAAGCGTTGACCGTGTGCACATTTTTAGAATGAAGCGCTTTCGCGCTTCATACAAAATGTACTTCGGTCAACGCTTTTACACCCCAATAAATTTACAAAAAGAAGCATTCAATTCTTAAATGCAAAACCTTTGCGTTACAACGCAAACATTTGTTTTATCTTATTTCTTATTTAAGATTCAAAGGAAACAGTAGTTATTAATGGAGGAGGCTGTATATATTAAAATCTATCACCTTTGTAGTCATTGCAAAGTAAAATGCTTGAATAATTAGATCATATCAATGACTAAAAGAGAGCAGATTGTCTTTCAATGTCCATAAAATTCAACTAAATCATATATATAAAGGTTGTATCAGAGGGATTTCGAAAAATACTGTCAACTTCGATATCTACGGAGGGCTTAGATTGTCACTTTTTAGCTAAATATTGTCAAAATTTTAGAACAAAGAACACAGAGCAATGGTGAGAGCCCCCTGATCTCTCAATCTTTCTAATATTATGTAAACATTTAGTAAATAGGTACATACAAACGTGACTAAAAGGAATTTGGGAACACTTCCTGTCTCCTATGTATACGGAGCGCCCAATGTGCCAGTTGGATATTCAAAATTTATAGTGAAAATCTACCTGAGATCGCTTAAATGAGGGCGAGACCCCCCTGGTCTTTCAATGTCCATAAATTCAACCAAATCATAGACTCTGTATATATAAAGGTTGTGTCAGAGGGATTTCCAAGAAAAATGTCATCTTCGATATCTATGGAGGGCTTAGATTGTCACTTTTAAGCTAAATATTGTCAAAACGTAAGAACAAAGGGCACAGGGCAATAGTGAGAGCCCCCTGATCTCGCAATCAGACTCACCAGTGCCCTGTGCCCTGACGTACTATACTAAACTATACTATTTTATATCATATATATTATAAATAGTTTTTACTTGCAAATAAACCTTAATTGTTATGGACATATTTTTATAAGATCATTTTTGAGATATTACACGAAGTAAAGTCTATGTGGTTCGCAAAGTTCTAAAGAATACAAAATAAGTTTGTATATCTAGTTTATTGAGTGTGTGTGTGCGATGAAATGGAATAGCCTAACCAATGACAAACTACAAACAAATAGACGGACGACAGAACAACCATAGCTACTACAACACTACCATCGCTTTATAAGGTACAGGCGGCACCAACCATGAATACATAAGTATGTAAAAGATCATCCGTGTTGAGCTAAATATGTTAACATTTCCTTTTGTCTTTGAAATTGCAGTTAAATAAATCCAACGATTTCCATAACCTACAAGAATAGCAGGAACACAAAATAATTATGCTTACAGTTCCTCAGAGTATAGCCACTACATATTAACAGCGGCTTATCCATACAAGAAAATAAACGTGCCCACATAGATAGACAACAACGAACAGCGAATTGACCTGACATGGTATAAGCGCACTATGAGTTTTAATGTGTTTAAACATCTTTTGACGATGATATGCCATCCTGTCAAACAATTAATACAAACAGTAACATTCTGCACAGTCCAGCTACGCAAATCATTTTTTTTAAATAAATGAAAGACGGCTCATAATTTGAATAGCAAGATCAAAAAACATTACAACTGACATATTACATATACATGTAAAACTATATGGTAAAGTGTCAAGATTATTATCCATTTTACTCACCCACCAAGCTGACAGAACTAAGACATATTTAGACGATTTAACTACTGGACTTTCAGCGATCAGATATAGTGGCTATTAGAAAATGTGTTTTTCTTTCTTTTACTCTCTTTGTTTAAAATTGACAGAATTGATTTTAAATCAAGTTACCATTGACGTTAAAGTAACATTTACTTAAATATCACGCGTGTAGCATGCCTTTCTTGAATCTTTTTTTTTCTTTCATAACTTAGTTCTATTTAATATGTAAGAAAGTAGGGCGAGAAACAATAACTTGAAGAAGGAAGCTAGTGATTGTTAATATTTAAAAAGCATCAACAAATGGGTTGCAAATGTAATCTTGCAAAAGTTTGTGTAAGTTCATGCAAGGTTATTTAAACGGCAGAACAATGTATTGTTCGAGAAAAGGGAAATCCCTTGTTGTTTGAAGTGATCCTGTCGAATAACTATTAAAAGTATTATCTGTTATGTGCTTAGTTCAAAATGTAACATCCTGTCATATACTATAATAGTATTGTTTGTTATGAAAATTTATTTTTTCAGGATTCACATGAATGTGCATGTATTTAGTGATAACGATGTTATAAAATACTGCCTGAGTCGTTTTCAGGTTTTAATGTTCCCGATTTTTTGTTTTGTTTTGTTCAATTCGGTGCTTTGCTTTTGCACCACTTTGGTTTTCATTTGCGCCACAAACCATATTCAATTTGCAACAAAAATTAAACCTTTTATTTGCGCCCATAATACAGGTAAATAGTATAAAACCATGATTTTCCAAAAAAAAACATTTAAGGTGGTACCTTACACTTTCACTAAAATTAATTTGGCTCGTTTAATTTCGATAAAATTTTGACGAAGTATTTACTTTGACCATTTAAAAAAATATAAAAATTTCAAAAATTTTACACCAACCGATTTGTCGGAAAAATTACACTGGTTATATAGCAGTTTGAAAAAAACAAATTTTGATCCTTGAGAAGCTTATTATTCCCTTTACAACACAACGTAATTAAAACCTTTAGATGACTTTACAGAGTTATCTCCCTGTAGTGTTAGGTACCACCTTAAATAAATAAACAGTTTTTAATTGGAATATTCCTCAGAAATCAGTCATCATATAACCATAAAAGGCATGTTAAAACTTCGCCGAAACCCAGTTCTGTTACATTGAACATAATTATCTTAAAAGGAGTAAAATTGTGAGACAGTTCTAAGCATTATTCACTATAGCAAAGTTATAATTCTGTCTGTCCATATCACTTATTACTCTGGCTGTGTACGTTGTATCATACACCTAAACTATTTTTATATGATGCCTATGATAAGATAAAAACCACAAGACTAGTGTGATAATAAAAAATAGACGTAGTTTCCCTGTTGTCTCTGAACACACAATCAATATTTACACCTTAAACGTGTAGTGTGGACACTTTATAATTCTCAACCTCAGATTTGTTATAGAAATGAGTATGAATAAATATCCAGGAGAAATTCTGAAGAAACAAATGTTATCTATGATACAGCAATGAATTATTAAATTTCCCGTTGTATGATACCTGTGTTACATTTCTTTGTACCTGTGAAATCATGGAAATGGCGCAAAAGAAGTTTTTATATTTTTGCGCAAATGCAGTATAACCTTGTGGCGCAAATGCAAGATTTTAAAACTTTGGCACAAATACAATGCGCACGTTCAATTTCTCGCAACTTATGTCCTCTCTGTTGTGTATACCCAATATCTATGAACTATTGTTCAATTAATTTAATACTCAAAAGTAACATGTATTTTGCAGTCGATTGTCATTAATTATTAAAGTGGAGAAGGCAAATTAGGGAATTTGTCAAAGAAACAACAACCCGACTAAAGAGCAGACTACAGCCAATGACCACCAATGGGTCTTCATTCACTAATTAGTATATAATTTAGCAAATCAACCTGTCGATATTGGGATATTGGTATTTAGTCGGATCTTAACCTGTACTTGAGATTTGTTTAAAACCGGTTTTGATAAAAATAAACGAAGAAATGTCGAAATGCTTAGGACTTAATTCAATCTGTATTTGGGTAAACCGATGCAAGCATACGGTTTTTATTGCGTCTTACACTTTGAAAAACGAATAATCTTTAACTACTTTATTAAAATATTGTGTAAAAACGTTAATTATGAGCTCTGAAAGTCAAGTGGCTTGAAGAAGAAGTTTAAAAAAATTGCAAAGAAATATTTTTACAGTGGGTTAGTTTACAATAGTTTTACTATCCTATAGATTAACAACTTTTGGTTATATCTATAATTTAGAATCATCATTGAAGGTGGAGCCCGAATGCACAGTTAATTAATCATATTGATGTGCCATTTGTATGCAAGAGTGACATTACTTTGTATTAAGTGCCGATTCGAAAAAGTGTCTCCTTGTAACAGGTTCATTATTTTATAATTAAGGTTAGGTTTCTGAAATAAATTTTTAATAATCACAAAATGTATCAATTCAATATATTTCAGTTTTTGTTATTGGTGTATCAAAGACATTGATGTACGAATATACTTTCATAAATTTGAAACGTTTGAAATGATTACATACTAATATAAAGAACCGTTCATCATTCTTGAAAAGAACTGTAAATGTAAATCGAATCATTTATCTCCCCTTCATGATAGATTGATTGGAAATTCAACCAGAGTTATCTAATATTTATCAAGCAAGCAATTTTTAATAGTAGCTTAATTAACATTAAAACTATTGTCCACTATAAACGAATGTTACTTTATACATATATAAGGACTTTGTTAGTTAAATCTACAAATTTTATTATAAATTATGAATTTTTATTACAATAGATTAATATGCTATATACATGATATATATCATTCAAACTTGCATTATCCACCAAACTACCTTATTTTTCCAGTTTTCCGAATAACACAAATGATTTCATCAGGGACCATTTTCGGGACTTTAAGATCGGCTATTTTTAATTTCTGAAATCGGGATGCTTACGATTTCTCGCCGAGATTTGGGGGGGGGGGGGGGGGGGGGGGGGAGTGTAAACGAGATTCGGGTATTCATATTTCAAGGTAGGGAAATCGGGCTTTGTGTTTATTGGGATGACAATTTTCCTTAAATTCGGCAAAAAACGGCGAACCCTACAGTGATTAATTGTAACACAAACTGGGTGATTTTTTAAAAGATATGTTTTACCTGTTAGTAACAGAAGAAAAATACAGATACCCCCCCCCCCCCTAAAAAAAACCAAAACAACAAAAACAACAAAAACAACAAAAAAACCACCAACAACAAAACAGCGATCTCTGATCAACTAAAATGAAATTTAATTTGAAGACGAAGCATAATTTCCACGTTGTGACGGCCGTTAACAGTTTCAACATTTTCAGGACTTGTTTCAGGCACACAAAACATGCGACGGGGTTTTACTAATCTAATTAGGTATAACAGAAACTGCCTTATACATGTTCCTAGCGAAATTTAAAAAGAATCAATTTAGTACGAAAAAAAAAAAAGATTATTCGTTTTTCCTTGACAAATCTTTGAAGAAACAGCGAAACAATTTCTGACCCGTAGACAACATAATAAAATAAAGCAATGACATACAAAACCAACGATACTTAATCAACACAGATCCCTTTAAACTCTATAATATTGTTAAGCAATTCCCGCTTACCGCAAGAAACTCAGAAGTAATTTTCGAGAACAGGGGAATGGCTCTACGATTAAAAGAACAACGTCTGTTGTTTAAAAATAACTATTGTACTGAAAACTATTTGCAAAATATTATATCTTTAAAGAACAGAAGTTCATTTGCTAAATTTAGATGTGGGGTAGCTCCACTAAAACTAGAAACTGGAAGATATGAAAAGAAAGAAGTCCACGAGAGGACATGTTTTAACTGTAGCTCTATTGTTGAAGATGAAATGCATGTCATTTAAAAATGTCCATTATATGTGGATCTAAGACAAATCATGATACATGAAGCTTTACATTTTAATGAACATTTTAACCTTTTATCAGATAATGAAAAAAATATATTTTTATTTAGTAATGACAATGTTGCTGCTATAGTTGCCAAAACCTGCAACAACATTTTATTAAGAAGAAATAGTATTTTATTTCACTAGTTTTTAAAGAAACAAATGTTTTAATATCATTTAGTAAAAATGTATATTGTGTCAGAATTTTTAATTTTAAATGTGTAAAACTATGTTTATATGTATATAGTATATCTTAAAAGTCTCTCATAAATCTTTTTAAGATTGGTACATGCAATGCAAATGTTTAAATGTTTTAAATCTATGTATGTGAATCTCATTTTATGTTTGTATGTGGTGAGACTATAATAAAATATTGAATCTGAATCTGAATCTGTTATTTTTTCGGAACACGGCATACATTGGACAATCAGTTCGTGAGGACGATTATATAATGAAATGAGGGGAAAACAATGAGTCATTGGACTCCCAATCCCTGATTAGCACTATCTAAAAATAATTTACAATGACAAAGCTCTATAGTATGCTGAATTGTAAATTACATACGCAGCTACATGTATGTAATGCTTAAATGTTGATACATTTCTCCGTATTCAAGAAGGAATTACACAAACTGTAAAAAGATATCTTGATCTTTTCCTTCGACCTTTGAAATTACTATGTTTTTACCCCTCCCAAAAATGTACATAATTTTTCAGAATTTTAAGAAATGTTCAGGAAAACTTTTCCTATACAGGTTTGTTCTTATTGGCATGCGACATAATCATACAGTTGAAGAGACAAAGAAATGGAATGATTGCAGTTTTTTTTTTTAATAAATTCAACGGGAAATGTCGTGTTAACACATGTGATAAGAATATTGTATGACAGAGAAATATTTTTATTTACTTTTTATATTTCTTATATCTTCTGTAGCTATATATAACCGTCAAACTGAAATTATATATCGTAATGATAATCAGACGTTTTTTGTCTTTTAGACTGATGACCCCTCGATTTTACCTGTAAACTGTAGGTATCATTAGTCGGTGTCGAGAGTTGTTGAAAAATGTATAATACTTATGGTACGGTTGACGAGCTTAAGATGAAATTTGCTAATCACTGATAATTCAATTATCCATTCAAACAAAGAGGAAATTTAGTCTAGCAACTTCGACAACATATACTGAAATTCTCCGATTTGGTTTGAGTGCTTAACCTCCCCCCGAATAAGATCCCCAAGTAATTTCGACTTGGTGTCCACATGCTTTCATTTTCTCCGTTTTGATTTACATCAGCCTACTTCATGAAAGACTATGAATCCACCATAGACACACATGGTTTGATCACTTTTCTTCTTACTATTTATCTTGCAACGTAATGATGTCACAGCTAGCTTCTAGTTTGTCACGTTTTTAAAATTAGTATCAGTATATAAATTAGATTACTTCTGGTGTTATACAGCGATAATAGAATTACACGGGTTAGGAAAGGATACGATCATGATGATAGTAACAATTTGTACACCCCAGTTCTATTGTTTTATTTCATAGTTTCAATTTATGAAACAAGTGTTAATTGAATAGATCTATTTTAAAGAATAACAATGGATTTTGACCACAGGCAATGACGAGCGGGGAAGCACCTGCTTTTACAACCCGTTAACAAAGTCCATTGTTATTCGTAACAATAGAAGTTTGTTATTTTTTTCTAAAAAGCATGAAAATATGAAATTACTAATATGTCTTATGTAAACGAAACGCGGGTCTGGCGTATTGAATTATAATCCTGGTACCTTTGATAACAATTACTCACTTGAGTAAATTAATAACTTTGTCCTAAATTAAGTAATAACTTACGGCATTTAGTAAAATGAAATTACTTAGATTCGGTAATATATTTAAAGAACTAAACATATTTATATTTTTCTTTTTGCCAAAATGCAGTATAAAAGTTAGTTAAATTACTCCTAATAAATGGAAATAAAACTCCGTATTCCTAAGAAGGCTAAGGCACTACATAATGTCGCAGTTTTTCATAATGAGTGCTTCCTTTGAAATTTAACTCTATATTCTAATAACTTCAACGTATGTCAGTCTGGGGTCTCACTGGCAGAAGTTAATATTATTTACCTGATTGTGTAAACTTCCTATAGCTTCCACAGGTAAAATTCTTTTACCTATGCAAATATGCTGAATTTACCTAAATAGGTAAAAAAAAAAAACTTTGGATTATCTCCCTTTGACAAATGATCTTTTTCTTTATTTAATCAACTTAATACAGATATATTCTGAGTCCACTAGATTTTTTGATTACCTCCCTTATTTTTGTTTACTTTTTTAAGTAAACACTATAATTAATTTAAATTAAAAAGACTTTCACAAATTCTATTTTGAATATTAGGGGGAGATTGTAATTGTTGAAACAATGAAAAGAAATAATACAGTGTAAAAATATGGTTTATTAATCAACATATATCTAAACAACTGACAGCTAAATGAATATGTGTTTTTGAACAGAAATCATTCATAAAATATAGAAACAAGTGCATTAAGTGTGGACACAATCCATATACATGCATCTTATTAAATGTTCAAATAACAAAAGAAGTTTTTAATCATTTGTTTAACCACTTTCTTGACTAGCAAAAGCTATCAGTAGCTAAATTAAATTTTCTACTAAAGGTTGTTCTACATGTAAAACTGATACACGGATGGGTACATAGAGATTCATTATCTTCAGTCAATGGAATAATTTAACACAAGAAAATAATGTATACTGTTATTGTGTGAATTCTAATGAGATGATCTCCTTTCACGAGTTATGCTGAAATAACAAATGTAGGTTATTGTACAAGGAAACAATGGCTGTAATGATACTATGCAGTTACAGAAATTTCGCAAAACCAAATTATGCCATATAAAAAAAATGCTGTTAGTTTTGTTGTTTAGATCTGAAATAAAATTGAGAATAGAAAATGGGGAATGCATCAATGATTTCAACATTTGTGTCATTTCTGGTGAAACATTGTGGGCAAAAAATACCTCATAAAAAACTAAGTATTGTAAAAACTTGTACATACTTGCTTAACACAAAGATAAAATAGGAAATACTTGCTTAACACAAAGATAAAATAGGAAATACTTGCTTAACACAAAGATAAAATAGGAAATACTTGCTTAACACAAAGATAAAATAGGAAATACTTGCTTAACACAAAGATAAAATAGGAAATACTTGCTTAACACAAAGATAAAATAGGAAATACATAAGTACAGAAAATAAAAACATTGTAGAAATAAAATACAACCTCTATCTACCATGAATACTATTTACATACATGTACAATCATGACAATGTGAATAATAAAATTTTATATTCCTGAGATTACTAAAACGCTTTAGCCGTCATATTCCTTTTTAAAGAGATTATTCCTCTGGAATTTTGATAACATCCCTGAGATTTTTTGTGAAAAAAAAATCACAAAATAGTAACAACAATAGCTCACTTGGCCAATAGAGCCAAGAAAGCTAAATGGAGAAAAATAAAAGCACCACATGGGCCTTCCAAATAAAACTTATCAAAACAATAGCTTATAAAACGATTGCTTTCAAAACAGTCATGACAGTGAACATTGATATATTCAGTAACAATGAACATCATAAAAAAAATATCATATACCTAAATACAAAAGTAACAATATTTGAAAAAAGGCCCTACATATATATGGTATATTTCAACATTTTTCATCAGCAATACAGATTTTAAAATGGGATGTGCATGCTCAAACAGATCATAAAAAGTATTGGATAGTTCAGTCACAACATATTCATATGGGTAATGGATTATTCTGGATAATATCACTAAGCTGAAATAAAAAATGTAAACAAATTTTGTCCTATAGCATAAAGTTTTAAAACTGACTTGACATGTTACAAGAATATTGTAAAACAAAGTACAAAATGTTTGTAATAATGTTCAAAAATAAAGCCTAGGCAAAAAACATATATACAATTATGTTACACTATTCATATTGCTAATAAAACATCCACATAGATATCGTTAAAAAAACAGAGGCTCTCAAGAGCCTGAATTGCTCACCTGTAATTCTTTGTTTAAATCTTTTCTCAATGATTATTTAGCTTTTCAATGTATATATAAATGTGTGCTTAAAAATGAATATTCTTTGTATCTGTAATTTATTGTCTTCAAAGGCAAACAATAAAATGCAATTTACCCCTAAGTTCTTATTGAGCCAAAGTGGCAATTTTTCTTGAGGTAATTGAAAATAAAACACAAACTTAGACCCCTATGTTCTATTTTTAGTCCAGGCAGTCATGAGTTTTTAAGAAACTGAAAATAAAACACAAATTTAATTCTAGATACCCTAACGATCATTCATCTTAAGTTTGATTAGAATTGGTTGAAACTCTTTGAAATAGTTTACACCAGATGGACGACAATGACGGATGCCAAATGATGGCAAAAGCTCACATTTCCTAAATGTGGGCTAAAATCAGGGGGAAAGTGTATACATTATATATAATATTTAAGTAAGAATAAGCCAGTTAATGTCATTGTAAAGATCAATATCAGGTGTCTTGAAAAAACATCTCAATAGAACGCCTTTTTCTTATTTCTTTTGGATGGTTCAATTTCTTTATAATCCTTTTTCTGTCTACGATACTTTTATCTGGGATTTCCGGCCAAATGAACAGTCCATTTTGAGTCTTTTTCATGAAAGTAACATCAACATCGTCTGCTGCTATACTTATTACCTGGAAAAAAAATATAATGGATTTTGTTGGATCTTAAAATTCATTTTATGAAATTAAGATTGTAATAAATAAATAGAAAAAAAAACACTTTAAAATGCAATATTTTTTCTATATTTATGAAAGATCAAAATAAATCAGGTTCAAATAGAAGTAAGTACAATTGATATGTATATAATATACACATCAAGGATTTAAAAGTATTTACAGAAGGGTACAAGTATTATGCTTGCTGGAATTGGTTAAGGGACACAGCTTTTAACAAAAAAGTATTTAATCTACACTCTTCAATCATGTTTTAGCTATGGATCAATTTAAATAAAATATAAGGCTGATACATAAAGTCAGAACAAGTGTAGTCTAACATTTGACAGAATTCTATTGTTTACAAACCTTTCCAATGAACTGCTTTGTTCTTAACGTCTTTTCAATTCTAAGTTCCACCAGAACAAAATCACCTGAAACCAAAAAAAATATATATTAATTTGTATATTCTTACTAATTTGATTAGTTCAGGGATAGTCATGTGTTAAACTATATTTTCTAAGGTAGACTGAAAACGGTAGATTTAAAAATGATATTGCACGTTTTTTTATATATAGGTATTGCATGGTTATTTTCAGAATATCTAAGAACCGATATACTTTTTGAAGTCAACTAATGAATTTCATGATATTGTTTTAAAAAAAGTGTATATTTATGATCGATTAAGTTTAAAAAAGTCTTCAAAATATATAAATGTACTAACAAGAACATACAAAATGGAAATCAGAACTAATATGATGAAATTGTCTAAGAGACTGTGTAAAAAAAAAAACAATCAAAAAAGGGAATATTATAGGATACTGATATGGTCAGTAATTAATAATATAACAATTATAGCCTTTGTACTCGGTCAGTACAGGATATATCGACCCAAAGAAGTATATTGACCTCAGACTTTGTCCTCAGTCAATATACTTATTTCAGGTTAATATATCCTTGTATCAACCTCATACTAAGGTTATAATTGTATAGTGTTTCCCACAACTAATTTTGTCCCTAAAGACACCTGATAAAGTAAGTTATAATTTCTGTCAATGCTGAAAGAACAGTAAAGAAGTTGAAACATTTCCTTTCTGTGCATACTAACTGCTTTATATACAAGTGGTTTATGAATATAATCTTCCAGCAGTTTTCTTTTTTAATGTGTGAATATTTTGTAAATACAATAAAATTGCAATGAGACAGTAGCAAAGTATACCTTTACTTAAAATTTCCTCAGGTTGTACATCCATGTGTACATCTGTGTGTACTTCTGTTTGTTCTTCTGGTTGTTTTTCTGTTTGTACTTCAGGTTGTATATCTGTGTGTACTTCTGTTTGTTCTTCTGGGTGTATATCTGTGTGTACTTCTGTTTGTTCTTCTGGTTGTATATCTGTGTGTACTTCTGGGTGTATATCTGTGTGTACTTCTGTTTGTTCTTCTGGGTGTATATCTGTGTGTACTTCTGTTTGTTCTTCTGGTTGTATATCTGTGTGTACTTCTGGGTGTATATCTGTGTGTACTTCTGTTTGTTCTTCTGGTTGTATATCTGTGTGCAGAGGGGTTACCACTTGTTGTAATAGATGCATAAAGGTCATTCAGTTCCCTGACATTGTCTGGCATCATTCGGTCCTGTATTGTATCATATAGTTCAATCTTCTGGTACTTAGGATGGTTTCTGCCATGGAATAGTTCCTTGGTCATGTATTTGGA